>PVJN01018903.1:6278-38329 GCA_004026805.1 Lasiurus borealis
GCCCAGTGGCCTCCACCCGCTGTCTGCGGAGCAATCCCTTCAGGAAACAAGGGAACTGCCACCCGCTTGTGAGGGCTGGTGCCTCTGTCCTGGGCACCGGCTGTCAGGAGCCCACGGGGACATTACCTGCGGGACCCTGTGTCCTCTCCGAGGCGGCTAGGGGCTGGGAGCCGCTCCTTCCCTCCTGGAGCCCCACTGCGCCTCGCATCCCGCAGCTGAGCGCCCACAGGGCACCCCCCTGCCTGCCAGCGGGAGCTGGGACGGCCAGGGGTTCCAGCCCGGGGCTCCGCAGCCACATTTCACTTCAGGAGGCACCGCCAGCTTGCCAGCTGCCTGTGCCGGCTGCGGCCGCACCACAGGGGCCCGCCCCTTCCGGGGAGAAAGGGCGATGATTGGCAGCGAGGCAGCCCCTCTGAGAGAAGAAACTGGGCACACCTGAGCCTGTGGTGGCCGGCTGGGCCCTCTCCCTCTCCCTCTCCGTCTTCCTCTCCCTCTGCATCTCCCTCTCCCTCTCCTTCTCGCTCTCCATCTCCTTCACCCTCTCCCTCTCCATCTGCATCTCCCTCTCCCTCTCCCTCTCCCTCTGCATCTCCCTCTCCCTCTCCTTCTCGCTCTCCATCTCCTTCACCCTCTCCCTTTCCCATCTTCATTTTCATCTTCATCTCCATCTGCAGCTGTTGCGCAGCTCGGGCCTCCGGGCCCCCCGGCCTGGGTCCAGGACTTGGGCGAGGCTGGCAACTGGTGGGAAGGGCACCGCCTGGCTGGTGTGGGATTGTGGCGGCCCCAGGCCCCCTGCACTGCGACCCCCTGGGGCTGGGCAGGCCTCCCCAGGCCCCACCTTCCCTGCCAAGGACAGGGCTGGACCTGGGCCTCCTCACCTCCCTGATGGCATGTGTGTGTGGAGGACACTCATGCACAGGCAAGCACATACACCCTTACACATGCTCACATCCATGCAAGCCCACCCCTGAGCAGACCTGCCGCAGGTGGTACTCCCCAGCCGCCTGGCAGTGCCCGCCCCCGCACCCTCTAATGGAAACCCGACCCCCCCATGTCCTGAAACTCCCCCAGGACCGAAAGAGCCTCTCAGTCACGCTGCCTTTTCCACATCGTTTTCCCCAGGAAAGCGGGCAGGAGGCACTGGCTTCCCTCAGGGCAGCCACCGAGCCAGAAACCTGGTGTCACCCCAGAACGTGCCCTTCCTTCTGCTGCTTCACAAGCTGGGGCAACTCCGCGAATAAGATGAAGGTGTGTGTGTGTGGCGAGGAGGGGAAGGAGGAAGGAGAAAACCAGTAAAAGGTAACTGCAAAATACTTCTTAAAATTTTTATTCCAGTGTCTCTCCTAGAAGGGGGTCGGGAGCAGTTGAGAACTCGGGGTGCTGGTGATGAGGGTCGCGGGGAAGTTGTAAACACCCCTTCTGATCGGGGGGAGGAGTTTGAGAGCAAAGACCCCAGAGCTGTGGACTCACGTGGCTTGATTCAGGCCCCGGCAGGGACCCTGTGGGGCTACAGACACCGTCCTGCCGCGTCAGGCCCACGAGGGCTGAGCAGTAACCAAGCAAAGGGGAGTGTTTCATTGCATCGTCTGATTGTTGTCTTAAAGGGAAACATTTCTCAATATGTATGCTAACATCTTAAGAAAGATGTAGGGGGATGCAGACTTGAATGAGGTAGCAACCATAGTGGATGATAGACTCAGACTCTCGGAGGATCTTGGCAAGCTCAAGTCCAGGGACAAAGGAGGGGAGGTCAAATTAATCCCAACCAAGGCAGAATTCTGCACGGGGGCCCCAATACCCCTTGCAGCAGGTCAGACCGGGAGACATGGCTTAGTAGGAGCCCATACTCTTTTTTTGTTTAATATATTTTATTATTTTTTTACAGAGAGGAAGGGAGAGAGAGAGAAAGTCAGAAACATCGATGAGAGAGAGACATCGATCAGCCGCCTCCTGCACACCCCACACTGGAGATGTGCCCACAAGCAAGGTACATGCCCCCGACCGGAATCGAACCTGGGACCTTTCAGTCCACAAGCCTACGCTCTATCCACTGAGCCAAACTGGTCTCAGCAGGAGCCCATACTCTTAACCATGTTCTCCACTTGGTGTCCGTGGAAGCTCGCTAATTGCTTGGTGTGTTTAAGGTTTCCCGTGGAGAAAAACGTGCAGAGGGAGCGTAATGCTGCCTCGGTCATTCGATTGCTTCTAGCACAGCGGTTCTCAACCTGTGGGTCGCGACCCCTTGGGGGGTCGAACAACACTTTCACGGGGGTCGCCTAAGACCATTGGAAAACACAGATACGTTTCATAACAGTTGCAAAATGACAGTTATGAAGTAGCAACAAAAATAATTTTATGGTTGGGGGTCACCACAACATGAGGAGTTGTATTAAAGGGTCGTGGCGTTAGAAAGGTTGAGAACCACTGTTCTAGCAAGACTTCAGACATTTCTAAGAATATGCACCCAGGAAGCAGATTTAGGTAACATCTCCTCTTCATTAGGTTAGCTCTCAGACTGAAAAAAAAAAAAGGCTTTAAAGGATGTCTGCACAAAAGTAGCCAGCGAAAGAAAGATAATAGCCAAAGAAACCCAAGGAAAACGGCAGATAAGCTTTTCTGCTCTGACCACACTCTCTATCCGCCACATGATGAGCTGATGGTATCCATAGACCCACAAGCAATAGTCCCTCCAGGCCGACAATTATCAAGAAGACCATTTGAAACATGGATTTACGTCTGCTGCCATTAGTGATAAAATTCACCCAGTTGGCTAACATAGTGCGGCTTGAGAGATTACCTAGTAATGAACAAAGTCCTGTGGTTAGCAAGGCATTTAGAAGCTAAGCATCGGAACAGGAAGTCAACCTCCAGAGGTTTCTCAGAGACGCTTAGAGCCCGTGTGTGGAATAAACCCAGTTCTAAACAAATCTCACAAAACCTACGGACAATTACTTAGGATCTTCTTCTGAAGTTTCTCCCTTTACCATTAGGGACAAAAGCCACAGGTCTCTGGTTCTTTCTGCAATAGTTAAAAAAAATTATATATATATATACATACATACACAAACACACACACACACACACACACACACACACACACATATATGGTTGGAATAATTGTAACACAAAGAGGCATTCAGCAAATGTTTTTGGGAAGTTACATAGAAAACATTGCTGTAGATGCGAAAAAACAAATATTAGGAAAGATTACTCAGTATTGGTCATGCATTTGGGTGAAAGTACAAATTTTGCAATAAGTCTCAGCTTACAATACTGCGTAATACAGTAATACAGGAACAGTTACATTCCTGAAGAACTGCTGTTTTTGTGTGTTTTTTTTTGTTTTTTTTGTAAGTCATTAAAAAATCACACTGAAAAATCCTAAAATACTAAAGAGTATCCCAAAGATAAATGCTTTCATAAATAGAAAACAATATATTTATGGGAAAACTGTTTTTTGCAATATAACCACTGAATTCAAAAGAGTAAAAGGTAGTTTAAAAGGAAGGGTTTCAGGAAACCTTGACAGGATATTCATCTCTGCGGTGTTAATCCAATATTTCACAAATGCAGCAAAGAAACTGATGTTGGAAGTGCACACTGTACTACTTGATGTCTCTGATGTGGATAGTTTTTTAAAAAAATCTTTAAACAGCAGAACTGTATAAGATTGTAATGGGATGGAGGGTCTGTGGCATTGCATCATAACCAATTTTCTTCTTCTACCCAATATGGCTTCCTTCTTCTCCCTTCCCTTCCCTTCCTTTCCCTTCCCTTCCCTACCCTACCCTACCCTACCCTACTCTACCCTACCCTAGACATTCTTCTAAAGAACTCTCCCTAACGTAACGCCTATTCGCTGGCCTCCATTGCACAATTGGTTTCCCATGAAACCCAATTTGCAACAATGGCTGGAGCGGACCAAGAAAACAGGTGCTCAGATGGGGTCCCGCAGCTGCCAGCCCCCACCAGCTAGCAGTGAGGAGGTCTGTGCTGCATTGGACAGAGAAGGAAGGGGTGACCTGCTGGTGATCTGGGTTCCCGCTGGCCATTCCCTTGCTCCTCTTCGTGAAACCTGAACACACACACCAGCCATGCCTGGAGGGGCCTGGAGACCCAGCGCTCAGAGACCGCAGGAATGAAGACCTGGGTCGTGCCAATAAGTAAGCCATTTACCCAGGATCTTGGTCAGCAAACTGTGGCTCGAGAGCCACATGCAGCTCTTTGGCCCCTTGAGTGTGGCTCTTCCATAAAATACCACGGCCTGGGTGAGTCTATTTTGAAGAAGTGGTGTTAGAAGAAGTTTAAGTTTAAAAAATGTGGCTCTCAAAAGAAATTTCAGTCGTTGTACTGTTGACATTTGGCTCTGTGGACTAAGGAGTTTGCTGATTACTATCCCAGTAGATCATGAATATCAATTGTGGCCTCCGTGCTTCCCGCTGGTGGTGTAACTTATCCACTAACCTTCTTTCCCTCTCCCCGGGAAAAGAGGTACCACGGGATCTTGGAGGAGCTGTTCCAAGAATTTCCCTGGAGAAGGGGGTCTGAGTCATAGAAATGGCGAACACAGTGGAAGCTGTGATGTGCCACTCCGGCCCCTTTAAGACTGAAGGACTTACTCCTCCCGTTATGGAGGGAGCTAGTGGAGGACATTCCTCAGACATTACCATTGGCTGGAAAGTTCTACCTTGCACCAAGTCATGCCTCCTTCCTCAGGGCAGCTCAGCTCTGCTAACTGTTCAGTGTATCCTATCACCCTCACGTGACCTCAGGAGAGCATTAAAAGGCCATCACAGCTTCCCGGTCCACCAAGGCCTGGCCTAGCCTTTGTCGGGACACCACCACAAGCCCCATTTCTTCCTCTGTCCGGTACCAGCTGCTTTCTTATCTTCCTTCCCACAGTGTTGATTCTGACACAGCCCCCAGTAAAAGTTCCTCTACACCAATCCCCAGCCTGGAGACTCCTTCCTGAAAACCCCTCCTTATACATGAACATCACCGGGACACCTGATAAAATGTGAGTATGAACTCTCGATTAGATACTAGGATTATATCAGTGTTCCTTTTCCTGATTTCCCACCAATCATTGTGTTAATATAAGAGAGTATACTTGTTTTTAGGAAGCACACACTGAAGTGAATAGGAATAAAGGCACAACTTAATCTGGTGTGATTTAGAAAAAAAAATGTACATGGACAGGGGGAGGATCGGAGAGAGAAAGAAGAAAATAGGGCAACATGTAAATCATTGGTAAATATGGATGAAAGGTATGGGAGAATTATTTATATTTTTCTTGAAACAAAGTTTGAATCAAAATAAAAAATTACAAAAATAAAACTACCAGACTTCATCCCATTTTCAGTGATTCTGACTCAGTTACTAAGGTACCTGCATCAGTGTTTTTCTTTCCAACTCCCCGGATTTGACAACCATTGATATTATGGGAAAGGTCAACCTTAAACAAGTAATTTGAATATGGTGAGATGAGTGTTATGAGAGAGGAAATACCAAGTACTAAGAGAAAGCACACGAAGAGGACCCACCCTAGTTAACGGGGTCAAAGAGGGGATCCTTGGGAAAGTGACAGTTCAGTTGACATCTGAAGGAGCACTTAGACCAAGGAGTATTGATGGGAGAGACAAGGGGAGTGTTCCAAGCAAGAAGACATGGTGGGGAAGTCCCAAAGGAAGCAGGAGTGAGTTACAGTCATGGAATTAAAAGGCGTTTATTGTCACAGGGTGACTGGTGACCTGAGTGCAGATAACAAGGGGAAACGTGGCATGAGACAAGTCTGAGGACGTAAGCAGGACACACATTGAAACTTATCTGGAAGGCAATGGAAAGCCACCGAATGCTTTTATACAGGGGAGTGACTTGACCAGGTTTATACTTTTGAAACATCACTCTGGCCACTCAAGTGTGAGAGTGGGTTGGAGAGAGGCAAGAAGAGGAATAGGAAGACCAGTTAGAAAAGGTTCTAGCAATAGGAAGATGACTTGGACCAGAGATGTCAAATTGAGAACGATGAGATGTAGGGGGAATCCATGATATTTAGGATGTAGAATCAGTAATATTTGCTATTGATTGGCTGTAGAAAATGTTGAGGAGGGAAGAAGGGTGACCTTCAGATGCTGGGTTGGATAATCAGATGAGGCAGGGGACATCTAAGCTCCATGGAAGCAGGAAACTTGTCTGAACTGGATACTCTTATATTCCCAATGCTTAGCCCTAATCTGTAGGTGTTCAATAAATATCTGTGGAATAAATGAAAGAGTAACTTTGAAGATAATGAGTTCACTTTTGAATATGGAGAATTTTGAGTGCCTTTGAGTCTTCTTTTGAGAGTCCACACTAAGAAAGTGTAACCTTTCATTCAATTAGGAAAGTAACCAATGGAAAGATAATATCTGTGTCCTAATTTTGAGACCATATTCTCCCTAGTATTTAAGCCTAAAGTCCCTCTGAGACCTTGTGTAATCAATGTCTCCTCACTTTCGACCTAATTTGATTTTAAAATGACACAGTGACTGAGTATTGACCTTAACTAATGGGGAAATTGCCTAGCTTTTGTGGTCATCCAAATTTCTTTATCCTAGCAATTATATGACTATAATACATATAATTGTTTTTCTTTTTTTGTGTGTGTCATTTTTTGAACTTGAGTTTAACATGTCATATGTATGTCACATTAAGATATTCTGGTAAAAGTTAACTCTAAAAGCATGGCATTTAAAAGTGGACAAGAAGGACTAGCTAGTAAGTGGGCAGTGGGGGTGGTAAGAAGAGGGAAATTCAAGGATTTTTACTGCCATCCAGTGGTGGTGCTCTCAGACAAACAGGGTACAATGCCCACAGTTAATCTCTGCTTTCCACAGCAAAGTCCCAAATGCCATTCACTCAAGGTTAGGGATTAACCTGCAATGCTAGCTTGCCATGAAAATGGTATTATGTTTTCCCAATTTTAAAACAGTACCTCGAATGGGCCCTTTTGTGGTCCTGAAGAAGATCAGAGACTTCCATAGCAACCAGTTTACTTTAAGAATGAATGTACTCAATGAGGGAAGAACCTGGCTGAGTAAAGCCCTGGTCTTGATGACCCAAAAAACTCCTGCCCTGTCTCCCTAACCCCCCCCCCCCCCCCCCCCCATATACACACCTTCATGGAGAATGAGCTTCACTCCCCATGGTTCACCTTTGGGTGCCTACTAGACACTTCCAAGTTCTGATTTCTCTGTGCTCTCATAAATGTGAGTTCCACACTGACTATGGAGAGCCCATGGGCATAGAAAAGGGAATTGGCCAAAGCCCAATTCATTGAGTTTAATTAAGCAAGAGCCTTTGCCAAGCCCCTGGAGAAGAGAATGAGAGAGAGAGAGAGGAGAGAGAGAGGGAGGAAGGAGAGAGAGAGAGAGAAAGAGAGAGATTGTTATCACAAGATTTAGGGGAAAAAAGAAAGAATTGGCCAAACATAGTATATAAGTTTTATATAAAGTACTTTTTGGACTTGAACACCATCCAGCTTACATGAAACTCATAAAAGTGTTAATATTTCCTACTTTTAAAACATGCATATAATGTCCTCTGTGCACTAATAACGTGGCCTGTTAACCACGGTTTGCCCTTTCTGTGCTGTGAATTCAAGCCCACCCACCAGCTTGTCCAGAGTCGGAATCTCTGGCAGTGATGTCACCCCTTGCCACTAAAAATAAACGCCGCCCAGCTCTCTCTGTCCTTTCCCCGGCAGGTCTGTCGTCCGCGGCAGAGGTGCTGATGGATGGGGTTCAGGAGACCACAGGGCTTTGCTCGTGCCCACTGGCTGGAGCTCCTGGCTTCCAGGGACTGGCCCCGACCAAAAACAACACCACCCGAGAATGCTGCGCAAGCTGCGCTTACATAATTCCTGAGGGTGCGAAGGCCAAAATATGCCGTTGGCATCCCATAAAAGATATATATTGTATTTACTGGCAGATAAGACACGCCACTTTTACAGGGAAAGCTGGGAACCTGGGGGAGGAGGGAAATGCGAAGGAAAAAAATTGAAATCGTTTTCATCTTGCTTGTTTTAAAGAGATTTTTTTAAAGCAGTTCTGTAGACGCAGTAAACTATATACAGGAGTCTAGATGAAAAAAATATCATTGGTTATGGCTAGGACACAATATTCTACTAACTTTTAATGATATAAAATAATATAGTTAAGAGGGAATATATTAGTATTAGGTACTGAGTAAGTTACAGAACAAAAATTTACTGGTTCATGAAATCCCATACATAGGGAGCACTATAGAAATAGCTTTCAGTATGCTCTCCCATCAGATCCTGGAAACCAAAAGTAAATCATAACATGAAATAAATGTCAGTATTTTTATAAAAACGAATACAAATAACTAGTAGGACAAAATACATAAGGACGATTTTCTAGACAGTAGCCAAAGGAATCAGTACAAACTTGGCACAAAACATACAGCAAGAAACTACACATGAAAGAATCCTGATTTCACACTCCTACATAAAGATTTCGCTGAATATTAGTGTACAGGAAAAAAAAAACCTGTATACTAATAAATGCATTCTTACATAAAGAACATGACCTTAAGGTTATAGCGATGTCTCCACGGGCTCAGAGAGAGACAATATCCAGCGCGCTTGGATGTTTGGTGTTGCTGTGCGCTGCCAGGAGGGGGTCTCATCACTGCTATTGCCTCTTTGTTTTCTACTCCCCCGTCCCTTACCCCCTCTCACATGGTCAGGCCTTCCGCCTTTAACAGGGGTACAGAGGGGCTGGGTAGGGAAGATGCATGCCGCCAGAGCAAATAATACAGCTCTGCGCTTCCTAGATGCTTGGGCGCTGCGTTCGTCTGTCTTATGCCTCTGAACTGAACGTTTCCTGGATCAGTGGTCAGCAAACCCCATAGTCCACAGAGCCAAATATCAACAGTACAACGATTGACATTTCTTTGGAGAGCCACATTTTTAAAACTTAAAACTTCTTCTAATGCCGCTTCTTCAGAATAGACTCGCCCGGGCCGTGGTATTTTGTGGAAGAGCCACACTCAAGGGGCCAAAGAGCCGCATGTGGTTCGCAAGCTGCGGTTTGCCAACCATGGTCCTAGACCAGTGGTTCTCAACCTTTCTAATGCCGCGACCATTTAATACAGTTCCTCGTGTTGTGGTGAATCATAATGTAAATATCTGTGTTTTCTGATGGTCTTAGGCGACGCTGCTAGCAGTTCTCAACCTGTGGGTCACTGCTGTAGAGCCTAAGACCATCAGAAAACAGGTCTCGACCCACAGGTTGAGAACCGCTGTCCTAGACCAAGCCCTCAGGAGATACAGTATACTCATGGTTTTAATCTTCACCAGGTATGCCCTTGGAGTAGAGGCTGTTTCAGAGAAGCCAAGTTACAATAACCAGTAAGGGGCCAACTCAGTTGCCTGCTTGAAGGGGAACATCATGACAGATTTTAACGTTTTCATCAACGGGAATTCTGTATGATCTTAGGTGACCTTTGGGTGTTCCTCCCAAACAGAGGCCCGTGTGGCATGTTTCAGACAGAAAGGTCTATTCTGTTTTTCTCTGGCTTTTCCAAAGGAATCTCTTTGGGCAGCCCAGGCGGCAGGGAGGCCGGCGGCTGAAAGAAGGTGCCGGGCCTCTTGGTGGTGAAGTGTGGCTGGTGCAGCGGGAACTTGATCTTGGAGCCGTGAAACGGCTCGGCCGCCAGTGGGTGGCACTCGCTGGCCACGATCTCCTCCACCTTCAGGATGTGGACTGAGTGGGCGTGGCGGGGTGCCAGGCCCCCATGTCTCCGTAGCTCCGGGTGGTCAGGTCCTGGCACTGCCGGTACATGTTGCGGGCGCCATCGTGGGAGCCGTAGCGCAGCCAGATGCCAACGTTCTTCATTCCAGGGGACACAGCTCCAACACCTGCCCACAGCAGACCATTTCCCCTGAAGATTTCTTCATCTTCTTTGGCGGTGAGACACAGAGTACCGGAAGCGGGACTTGGCAACAACGTGGTTAGGTGCCACGGTGGGTGGGCACATGGCAGAGGGGCAGCTGAGGCTCTCGGAGGTGGGCAGGCAGCGTCCAAGGCCGCTCCGAAAAGCTAGAGGTTTGTTCTTGTCAACAACAAAACCAAAACACCTTTCTCTCTGGCTGCCACGTAATTAGATAAATTCGACATTTATAGTCAGACTAGGCCTCCTCAGCGAATCAGGAATGGGAAGAAGCGTTCTTCAGCAGGTGAAAGGCACACATGAATACTTATGTGTGCATCCTACCAAACAGGGCAGCAATAAAAGGGTTTTTCTTAACCATCAAGAGGCCCGCTATCCACACACCTCAATTCATTATTGCACCGGAGGTCTCAATCGTCTGGTAGGCAAGAAACGTAAAGCTATGCAGACTGAACGGAAGAAACAAAACTGTCATGATCGGAAGACACAATAAACCCCAGGGCCATCAGAGGATAAACTGCTCAAGTTCAGAAGACAGTTTGGCATGGCTCTGATCAATCTATAAAAGTCCCATTGGAAACAGACTATTCAAAACAAACTTTTCACTGCAGTGGACCTGTGACAACAGAAATGGCGAACATTTTAGACATTTATCTGTTTGGCAAGGAGCAACGATTTAGCTGGATCATTGCTAAACCAAACAAAGGTTGGCACTCAGATATCCAAGCTCCAGAACTACCATGATTTTACAATGGAGCAGGTCGCAGCCCTTCCATGCGAATGACCGTACGTTGAGATTACAATGTTAAGTGCTGTGGAGACACGTGTACAGTACCCACTTGTTCACTTGTTCTTGAGACGTTCCCTCGGGATTTAGTATTTCCAGGAGACAAGGCAGAGTAAGTTCCCACTTCTTCTCTCCCCCTGCTGCGCTTCTGTGCTTTCCTCTGTAGGCACCCTGCTTTGGCTGTTGGGTGTAGTTTGCCTTGGTAGCAAGGCTGATGTGATGGATATCCAACTCTACAAAATGGCACTGTTTGTTCAAGGCAGCGGTTTTCAACCTGTGGGTCGCGACCCCTTTGGGGGTCGAATGACTCTTTCACAGGGGTCGCCTAAGACTATTGGAAAACACCTATTTCCCATGGTCTTAGGAACCAACAGACAGCTCCTCGGTGTAGCAAAGTGTAGCAATGTAGTTTACTGTTGTCCTATGAAGACTGTTACCCATGCTTCACCATGATTCAAGACAAAATTTCATTTATTTGTAATTAGAAATATTTCACAATATATAATTACATATTGTTTTTGTGATTAATCACTATGCTTTAATTATGTTCAATTTGTAACAATGAAAATACATCCTGCCTATCAGATATTTACATTACAGTTCATGACAGTAGCAAAATTACAGTGATGAAGTAGCAACGGAAATAATTTTATGGTTGGGGATCACCACCACGAGGAGCTGTCTTAAAGGGTCGCGGCATTAGGAAGGTTGAGAACCACTGGTTCAAGGGGAAACCATCCGTGTGCAGGTCTATGGGGGTGCTCTCAGCAACACCTGTGAGGGATCTGTGCATGGAAAACTTTCTCTGCCTCTGCCTCCTGCCCCCCCCCCTTCCTCTTGCTAAAACCAATTTTAAAAAATCAGGCTGGGAAAGAGAAGACAATTTGAGAAAAGGAAATCAAATAATTAGACAATTTTTGACACAGCAGGGACCTTAAGAGTTCACTTTACTGCTGACAAAACGGTGACTAGAGATAGAGACTTTTTTGAGGTCTTACGTAAAGTGCGCCATGAAGAGCCAGAAGCTAGGACCCAGGTGTTGGTTCTGAGATGCCAAGGCCAGTGCTCTTCATATAGGACCAGATGATTCTGTGACAAAAAGGAAGGGACAGGTGAAGTGGCTGTGTTGCTTTCTTTTTTTTTTTTCTGATAGAATTTAAGACCCATACAATTCTAATTATTTCATCTGTTCTCTGGGGCTTCTACCCTAACCCCAACTCCCACTCCAATCCCCAGCCAGGACTGGCTAGTTCCTCCTCCTTTCCACAACACTGAGTTCTAGCTTCCCCTGGACGACTTACCTCGCTCAGTATGATCAGCTGGGCCCACCCTGGTCTCCTGAGCTGGGTGGGCGTCAAACACTGGGAGTTCTTCATCTCCATGGTCCCAGCATCAAGCACAATGCCTGGTACAAGAACATTCACACCGGACAGCTCACAGCTAGCACCTCTCCATCACCTCGGGACGTTCTATCGAACCAGCGCTGATCTAGAGCTGTCGTGAAGAGAAGGCTGAGAAGACTCTGAGGACCAGGGAAGCAGTGATTTCTCCCAGGAGGGGGGTTCTGCCCCACCAGTGACGGCCATCCTGCTCTCCCAAAGACCGGGGGAAGCTGGTTAGAGGCATCTCACACTCCCGTGGTGACTGCCCATGTTTTATCCTGAATTAGGGAGCTTTCTCCCCTGAGCAGTGTCTCCTGTTGTCAGACAGTGATTTACTTTTCTTTATCCCACTTTTGCTCATAGTTGTGACTGGCTATCACTTTAATATTGAGCTATGACAGCCATCTCTATTTTCTTCTTACCAAAGATTTGAGCAGGAAATCATAGGTGCTTTAATCTACACTAGAATCATAGTCTTTTTTAAAAAAATATTTTCTAATTGATTTCAGAGAAAAGGAGAGAGCTAGAGAGATAGAAACATCATTGATGAGGAGAATCATTGATTGGCTACCTCATACACATCCCCTACTGAGCCTGCAACTTGGGCATATGCCCTTGGCCGGAAGTGAACCTGGGACCCTTTAGTTCACAAGCCGATGCTCTATCCACTGAGCCAAACTGGCTAGGGCAGTGGCCAACAAACTCATTAGTCAACACAGCCAAATATCAACAGCACAACGATTGAAAGTTCTTTGAGAGCCTAATTTTTTAAACTTAAACTTCTTCTAATGCCACTTCTTCAAAATAGACTCGCCCAGGCCGTGGTATTTTGTAGAAGAGCCACACTCAAGGGGCTAAAGAGCCATATGTGGCTCGCAAGCTGCTGTTTGCTGACCATGGGACTAGGGCATAGAATCATAGTCTTTTTATCACTGCAAGTTACTAGAATAATTCCTAAATTCATAGTTATGGTTTGTCCTTACAAGCAGGGACATATAGAATTGGCATGCTTAGTAACTGTTTTTCTTGAACTGTTAACCCAAATAAAATGTTCATAAACCTCATTTCTTAAGCATAACAGATGTGTAATTTCTGCCAATATTGGGTCATTAAGATTTACCAGAAGAATTCAAGTACATTTTAGAGTCAGTCAGTCCTTTGTGTGTGGGACTACTACAGCTGAATTATAGTATTCTTTTGAACCTATAAACGTTTTTTTAGAAATATGAATGATGGAATTGTGCAAACCTTTGATATATTTAATTAGGGTTTGGTTAGTTGGCTTGGTACCTCATGCTCCTCTCAGCTAACATGGCAGATATCAACTGTAACTTCAAATCGCATAGACTAACAGCAGCTCGCCAGTGTTTTGGGAGCGATGTTTTATGATTATGACAAAAGAATAGAATGTTATTGGTTACTGCTACTTAACGTACAGAGACCTGTTCTTTGGAGGGATGGAGAAAGAGACCTGACTCTCACTCAAGCAGCCAGGAAATACATGGATGAGCATAATGTGTTCTGTATGAGTATAATGAATGACTGGAATGTGCTGTACTGTGTGTCTGTCTCCTCATGCCACAGAACCCCAAACCCCTGGAGGACAACTGGGCTTTAAAAGTAACTCCTAAAAGCAACAAAAAGAATCCGATGTGTATTCTTACCGTGTTTCCTCTGTGTGCGTCCTACTCTGTTCCTGGAAGGACACCAGTCACCCTGTGTTAGGCCCCGCTCCCCCCAATGACCGCATTTAACCACATTCACCTCTTTAAAGACCCTCTCCCCAATACAGTCACCTACAAAGACTGTACAGTTAGGACATAAACACATGCATTTGGAGGAGACACAATCTAGCCCGCTAAGTATCTAACACATTTAACAGTTAGCCTGCCAACAACTCTACATGAACAGGGAACCATCGCTAAAAACAAAGGTGGGAGGACACAACTTGTACACGTAATCTCGTTGACAATTACTCTCAGGTAGAATGTTTTTTTCTAAAAAAGTGGTGATTTATTTTTGCTTTAACATACAATGGTAAATATGCTGGGATCATCAAGTTTTCAAAAAGATTTCGCTGGGCAACTTCACACATTACAATTCCAGGCGAGTTCATCGGTGCTTCCATTTCAATGTACGAGAGGGATCCACCCGACACCTGCTAGCAGCTTGGCTAAGAATGGACATTAGAATCAGACACTACATGGCAAATAGAAAGTACTTCTCTCCAAGTGAGTATCAACGTGTGGAAACACAATCACTGCCTGCTCCACAGGACAGACAAGCTGAATGTAAAAATGCTCCCAACTAGGAATCACATGACCCTGTGTCATAACACTTTCAAAACAGTTTCACAATATCTCACCAACAACTTGTGCACTTGAGATTTAAAAAAAGAAAAAATCTGAAGGAAAAGAAAACCAGTAGCCAAGGAACTGCACAACCAAAAAAAATGAAAATTATATAAAATATTTCCACCGCTATTTAAATGCCAAATTTAATCAAGCAATAGTAAAAAAAAAACCCACAAAAACAAAAAAAAAACAAAAAACACAAGACAACATAATAATACAACCTTCTGTTTAAAATAACAGCACTGCTCCGCCTCTTTTTTCCACTGAATTTTACATATGAACAGACTATATATACTGGGTTTTCAGAGAAATGTCCATTTGGTCTGTCGCACCGGGCAGGCTCACGCCGAATCCTTTCACTGTCTTCTGAGGAGACACGATACCACGTTGCTCCCGTGTTTCCAACACGCTGGGTGAGGTGCAATGTCTCAAGTATAATACATTTCTCTCTTTCCTTTACACAGTGCAGAGTATATGGGCTTCGGGTATGCAGGTTTCTTTCACTCCAGGTCACTGTCCTTTTCTAGATTCAAGGCGGTGTTCACCGGGTTGCAGTAGTTGGGCTTGTCGGAAGGCACGTAGCCGGGCAGACACAGGCATTTGTAGGAGCCCTCCGTGTTGATGCACTTGGCGTTCTTGCAGAGAGACATCCGGTTGTTCAACTCGTCGCATTCGTTCACGTCTGCAATAAGAGAAACCACACAGTGACAAGCTCCGGTGTGCTCTGTGAGGACACCCGAGGCAGCGAGGCGAGTGGCCTGCACCTCGCCGGGCTGCTCTCCTCCCTTCCCCCATCCTGAGACGTTCCCATTCAGGACTGTTTCCATCCCACGAACGGTAAAATCACTTTCTAGATCTTCCAAAGGGAGATTACCAGGGGAATTCTAGAATTCCTTTCCCTGTTATTTCGCACAGCACGAACAATTTGTTAGCCTGACATTTTACAGTCAAACCTCAAGAAAGCTGGAAATACTATCCCACTTGTGAATTCTTTCCACAGGTAGAGAACAGAGGGACGTGTCAAGCGGAACACAGTTAAGAGCAAACCAGGGAGCCGACTGAGCGGCCCCTCCTAAGGCTGGAGTTCTCAGGTTCCTTCCCACAGGAAAGAAGGGCTCTTATGCACTTGCAACACCTGCACTAACCCGGGTTCTCCATGTCCCAGACCCCCCACAGATGGAGACTAACGACAGGGAAAGGGACACTACAGGAGGGAGAAGAACTGCGAGGAACAGAAGAAACTGTAAGTGCAGGGCCTTTTAGGAGAGAGGCCAAAGGGCCCTGGGACACAGCCTGGAGTTCGCTAGAGGTCACACGGAGCAGGACGAGTGTGAGTTACTGCGCTTTTAGAAGTAAGAGGGGAGGCAGAGAGCATTTTAGGAGGAACTTTTCCCAAACGATTACCAGGGAAGTTGTGTTTTTTCAGTTGTCTACATTCCCTTATGCTGGGGTCAAGCATTCAGAGAAAACACTGCTGGCTGCACAATCAAAAGCTACGTTTAAGAGGAAAAGTCAAGGAATGGCTCTGGGTGAGGAATTCTTACATGAGGTATCAATTCTATTTTTAAACATATACTAGAGGTCCGGTGCATGAAATCTGTGCACCAGGGTGGGTGGAGGTGCGTATCTCTCAGCCCAGCCTGCATCCTCTCCAATCTGGGACCTCCCTCTCACAATCCAGGACTACCAATAGCTCCTAACTGCTCACCTGCCAGCCTGATTTCCTCTGTCCTCCCCTGCTGGCCTGGTTACCCCTAACTGTCCTCCCCTTGCAGGCCTGGTCGTCCCTAATTGTCCTCCCCTGCTGGCCCAGTCACCCCCAACTGTCCTTCTCTGCCAGCCTGGTCATCCTTAACTGTCCTACCCTGCAAGCCTGGTTTCCCCCAACTGCCCTCCCTTTGCAGGCCTGATTCCTCCCAATTGCCCTCCTCTGTTGGCCTGATCGCCCACAACTGCCCTCCCCTGATGGCCATCTTATGGTGGCCATCTTGTGTCACATGGGGATGGCTATCTTGTGTCACATGGGGGTGACAATCTTTGACCACATGGGGATGGCCATCTTGTGTATTGGAGTGATGGTCAATTTGCATATCACTCTTCTATTAGATAGGATATTTTCATTGATTTCAGAGAGGGAGACAGAAACATCAATGAGAGAGAAACATCAACTGGCTGCTTCCTGCATGTCCCACACTGGGGATCTAGCTCACAACCCCAGGCATGTATCCTGACTGGGAATTGAACTCTGACCTCCTTGTTCATAGGTCGACAATGCTCAACTACTGAGCATACCAGCCGGGCTCAACTCCCTTTTGTAAAAATTGTGGTGGAACATACAGGACAGAAATATGGCCATTTTAGCCATTGTTAAGTGGCTAGTCCAGGGGCAGTAAGTACATTCGTGTTGTTGTGCAACCATCACCACCTTCCATCTTTAAAACTCTTCTCATTTTCCTAAACGGAAACTCTGCAAATCTGTCCTCAGTGTCCTTGAGGGCATGCGACCTGACACAGGAGATCCCAGGAAAAGAACTATTGCCCACAGGACACCATTCTTACCGACACACGTCATCTTGGCCATGTCCAAGTGATAGCCATCGAAGCAGTCGCAGGTGTAGCCCTCCTGCACCCGCACGCAGCGGCCGTTCTCGCAGCCGTTGAGGATGCCGCACTCCTCGGCCTGGAGCTCCTCAAAGCTGTTTAAGAAGCCTGGAAGCGACAGGGCAGGCGCCGGGTTAGGAAGGCTCACGCTCTGAAACTGTTTCTAAACGCTGCGTGGCTCTGCGTACGGCTCACCGGAGAGACATACTTCAGACATGAACATGGAAGCGAATCCTGCATATCACCGCAACACAACAGGAAGCATGGAATATACAAAACTTCAGATATTTTGTACAGATCAGCCCCACACCTTGGATTCTAGTGTTCCAGCAAGGATGATTTTTGGCTTTGCCCTTAATTATTTCAAGTTTTTAACCTAAAATTCCCATTTCCCTGAGTTCTCACCACCAGCAAAGGTCAGGACATCTCTCAGGGTGGAGCCAATGGTGAAGTTAGCGGAGTTCAGGAGACATTTGCCTGGAGAACCCAGGAGAGCTGGAGGAGATGCTGCTTCTGCTTAGCGCTCCCTGGAGAGGGAGGGTCAGGCCCTGGCCCTGTGGGTCTCTGTTTGTTTGCTCTGGCTGTGGAATGAGCCCCACAAAAGGGCTCTTGGGGATCAAAGGACAAAGGCAGTAAAAGGGACTCAAAACATCCTGATAAACGAGAAAAGAACATCGTGCCCGTGTCTAGTAAACCCGAAGTCCTTTTGTCCTGAAACAAAGCCGCTCTTGTTGAGTTCAGAGCACTTTTAAAGGGACTCGGGGCTGCGGGGTAATAATACAAAACAATCTACCCAGGCAGCAAGAGTGCGTAGCTTTCTTTCTAGAGAAGAAAGCTGTAAATATAAAAGACTCCGGCACACTGTGGGTGTGGCCCCTCCCCCCTCCTCACCTTCCGGACCTCACCAAGTAGTATTAGCTTTAAGAAAAATCAAAATGAGGAGAAGGGTGTTGGGGGGCGGGTTTTGTGACAAAGGGAAAGGGATTAAGCAGCACAAACGGGTAGTTACAGAGAGGTAGAGGACAGCACAGGGGATATAGGCTATAATATCGTGATAACTAGTTATGGGGCCTGCGGGGTACTTGAAGCAGCAGGGGGGGGGCGCTCTGAAAGGCACATGATTTTCAAATGCTTTGCTGTACATCTGAAACTAATACAGAATAATACCGTAAACTGAAGTTGAAAAAAAAAATGTAAGAAAAAAAATCAAAATGTGGCCAAAACTCCTAAGCCTTTGAAGTATGTAATTCTCCAGTGGAACTGCAGGGGGCAGCAAAATATCATTGCTTATACAGGGCTCTAGGTCTAACTTGGTGACCTAAGGATTTTAGTAATCTATCCAGGACAGGTCCATTTTACAAAATCTTAAAGGAAAAAAAAATTACAGGTCATCAGGAATGCATCAGCAGATTCCCCCTAGCCAGTATGAGAAATGCTGTCTTCAGAAAATAAAGCCAAATTCCAGGTATTGCAGCAAAATCATGTTGACTTTAAAACGAGTCAAATCATTTTTTATTCTAGATATTAAAACGTGAAATTAAATTTGAAGCTCCTACACAGACATCCAGGAGACTCCCCAAAACACGCCCACAGGACTGTAAGACGGGGTCAGCTCGGTGCCCATTTTATAAATAAAGGTTTCACCGGCCACTGCCACTCCCTCTCCCGATGCACATCTGGCTGCTTGCATGAGACACAGCAGAGTGGAGTAGCTGCAATGGAGAGGTGGTGGCTGCTAGGAAAAAGCTGAGTTCTGCTCCAGGAGATTCCAGCTTTGTAGCTGTTGCTCTAACTAAAGGCACCACCCGCCATCAGTCACATTTAAGAAGAACTAGAAAGCAGGGGATGGCGAATTGTAAAGGTGCTAAGAATCCTTAGCCTCCCCTCTAGGTTACCATCTACCCAGCACCATCCTTTCTGCAGCAGGGGCCGTGAGCCCTGCTCCTGGCCTGAGAGGGAGGAGCTCTTATTTCTTATAACTTGTTCGAAATTTAAAGCCACTTTGTAGTCAAAGCTGGAGGTCCTGGAACTACATCCCAACTACCAATGCTGCTAAAGAGGAAATGGATGTGATACCAACTAGTTCCCCTTGTAAGGCTTGTACTGAATGAGAAAAGAGTCTTAAGGCAACGTGAGCATTAAAAAAGAAGGTACATTGGCCAGAACATTTCAACACTGTACTTCCTGAAATCTGAACTATGTACACACATCAGCTATGGGGCTGTGTCAGAGGTGATCTGGTATTTTGGATTTATGGAGCCAGTAAGCTGGTTTTATTTCAACCTTAGTATTTCTTCCTCCTTTCTTTTCCTTTCTGTCTCTGTTTAAGGTAAATGTTTATGGACCTATAATGTAAACACAGAGAAATCCTAAGTGCACAGTCTTATAGCTGCTAGTGCTTCTACGCGCATTTCATGAGGTTGTGCATGTCTGTGTGCTGCTGATTACAAGAAATCTCAGGTGTCAGAAGTCAGGACAGTGGTTGCCCTGGCAGGGAGTGGGCCAGGAAAGAGCACCAGGGCCTCTGGACACTGGAATGTTCTAGACCTGGATGGGAGTTACACAGATGTGTCAATGCTGTGTTCATGTAAATTCTTTATGGATTGATTGATTTTAGAGGGAGGGAGGGAGACAGAGAAAAAGAGAGACAGGCATCAATTTGCTGTTCCAATGACTTATGCATTCATTGGTAGATTCTTGTATGTGCCCTGACCAGGGATGGAACCTGCACCCTTGGCATATGGGGACGATGCTTTAATAAACTTAGTACCCAGCCAGCGCTGTTCATGTAAATTTTAAAGCGCCCTCATTCTACTGGACGAACAATATACTACATCCTTCAAAAAACTAAAAGAAGGGAAAAAAGAAAAGAGAAAGGGAGGGAGAGAGGGGGGAAAGGGAAGAGAGAAGGAAAAGGGAAGGAGAGGGAGAAAAGAACTCTTCAACTCAGAGTTGAAGTAGATCCAAGTGCAGTGACAAAGCATGTGTGGCCCCTCAGGGACGAGGTCATGGCGGGTTTGAGGGGCAGATGTCAGGGCCTGAAGAGAGGAAAAGCACCATTGTATTTTGTGAGTCAGCAGCCTCTCCATCCCCCCCTCCCGCCCCACCCCGTGCTGAAACTCTGGTGCAGAGTGCTTCCCTGCCAGGAGGGCCCCTTGGGGGGAAGGGGCCCAGGCAGCTGGGATCAGCGCTTCCCTATCCCCATTCTTGAAGTGACGCAACCTATTCTCCACTAATATTTCATTTTGGACCGTCCGGTTCCACAGACGTCGGGTACTTGGTCTGCACGTGAAAGCTCTGGTTTCCCCAATCCGTTCGGGGGGTTTCCTCCTCCAGGCCGCTGGCTGCACACGGTAAAGCGGTGACTTTCTCAGGGAGAGTAGGGCATCCACACCCCACCTCCCACAAGAAAACGCCACTCACAAATGCAGGAAAAGCCAGCACACATCACAGCTTACTTAACACATCCCCTCACGAGTGCCCTGTAAAAACTAATTTCTGACCAGGAGAGCCATGTTTTTGACTCCCCACTCCAAGATGCTTCTAAGAGTAGTTCCTCTTTGTCGTTTCCTTGTGTGACAAAAGCTACAATTCCACCTCAGTGTTCAGGAAACCCTCGTGCTAGACCACCACTCCCTGGGCACGCAATGATTGTAACGGAAATGTAATAAGGTAATTTGCTCCTCAGATGGTGATGGCAGCATCCCCACCAGCGAGACCAGGATCTGATCCAGCAGCTCTCACATTTGGGTTAGCCCAGGGACCAGGACACCCCAGTTTCTGGTTCGGAGGTCTAGCGCCACCTGAGGATCTGCATTTCTAACGCGTTCCCAGGGCTCCATTTTGAAAGCCCTTGGCTAAGCTTGAACCACAATGTAGTGTAGAAGTAACTGGAACATCTGCTTACGGTCCTGGATGAAGTAGGGGTTGGCTTCCGGAGCATACTGTTCACTGAAGTCCACCAACGCGTCCCGGCCGTACGGCTGCCGGCGTCCTGTGACCGGGATGTTACACAGCTGGGCGTAGTCATCTAAGAAAGAGACGACAGGGGTGCCTTCAGTGTCTGCTCACCTGGATGCACCTACCGCCAGCTGAGAGGCCACTGGCCCCCGCAGGCCCATGTCCCATACACACCGCTGGGCCAGGAAGTGTCTCGATGTTCTTCATGAGAGCCCTGTCCATCCACATGCAGTGAGTGTCCACCCACATACACTGAGTGTCCATCCACATACACTGAGTATCATCCACATACACTGTCATCCACATACAATGAGTGTCCACCCACATACACTGAGTGTCCACCCACATACACTGTCATCCACATACACTGAGTGTCTATCCACATACACTGTGATCCACATACACTGAGTGTCTGCCCACATGCATTGAGTGTCCATCACATACACTGAGTGTCCATCCATATACACTGAGCATCCATCCACATACACTGTCATCCACATACACTGAGTGTCCGCCCACGTGCATTGAGTGTCCATCCATATACACTGAGTGTCATCCACATACAATCAGTGTCCATCCACATACACTGTCATCCACATACAATGGGTATCCATCCACATACAATGAGTGTCCATCCACATACAGTGAGTATCCATCCACATACAATGAATGCTGCAGAAGGTAATTAAGAGTCTAACTTGAACTCTAAATAAAAGATAATAGCTGAGCAGTTGCTAGAATATGTCCCAAGACACTAAGGAACTGAGAAAAAGGGCCACCAGAGAGCGATGCAGGCCTGTCGGGAGAATGGCTTGATCTGAGCCCATTGGCTCACTGATAGATACAGTGGTCATTCTTACAGACAGGTTTCACTCAGGAGAGAGAGAAAATTTATCGCTGGTGATCCAGAAATGAGACTAGCAAGGAAAGATGCTATGATGTACCAATAAATTTAGTAGCTATTATTATAACTCGACACTCAGGACATGATCCTTATGGATAGTATTTCATTAATGATGTCACAATCATCATCACCATCATGTAGTAAATATAGCAGTAGTAATAACAGCTAACAGATGGATAATGCTTGCTCTGTGCCAGCTACTCTTCTTAATACATATTAATTCACTAAACTCTGATTCATGAATTCACTCACCCCACCCTAAGAAGAGGTACCATCAGCCCCCCCATTTCACAGATGCGGAAACAGAGCACAGGATGGGTAAGTGACAGTAATGTGTGGGATATCGCAGACTGGAACTCAGTAATGAAGCTTGGGCTGCCACTTACTCTGCCTCCCCACAATGACCTCAGCTCCTCTGTGACTCTTGCCTTTACCCCTGCACCCCAGACAGACTCCTCTATGGTTACTATTCCTGTGCCATAGTCCCACGCTAGGTCAGCCCTCTGCCTAACTGACTTTTAAACTCTCCTGTAGCGTTCCTCACAGGACCCGTCCAGTGCACAAGATCTGGGGTCCCCATTGGCTGGGGGGCTGAGCTTTCAGTGCATCTCATGCTCCTGCTTGCATTTAGGAGCAGAGTCGAGCAGCAGGTGTAGCAATGACGGCTTTGTGTTCTGAATGCAAGATTTATACAAACAGGCTTCCCGAGGGTTCACCTAGCACACAGTGAGAATTCTGGGCCCCCCCAGACTCCAACAGCACTGCCCGAGCTGTGAGATGCAGGCCTGCAGGCTCCAGGGCTGGCTGGGCACTCTGAGGACGGTCGCAACAAGACAACAACCACTTGCCTGAACCACAGGTGGGGAGAGCTGTCCTCTATTTTAATATATTTTTTTGCCTCTGTAACAAAATTAAACAAATACACTAAGGCAACAGTGTGGACGCTCAAGACTGTCTTTCATCCCTCCACTTAAAGGAGTCAAATGCGTGTATGTGTGTAGTGTGCAAGCATAAGTATACACACATATACACACACACATGCACACATAACTGTCTTCTATAATTGCACCAAGGAAGCGTAAGGCCAGAAAAGACGCCACCCCACTAGGTAGGGGAGGATTATGCTGCCCCTTCCTAAAACTCTCCTCCTGCAGAGCATGCCAGGAAAAACATACAGACCCAGACCGCCCACTATTTTTGCATGAAAGCATCTCATGAGAAATATTTATTTCATTAAGGTAAGAGCCATTCCTGGAAGAAGATTCTTGACTCAACAAAATCCAACTTCAAATAAGAACACACATGGCCGTCAGTTCTGCTTCGAGTTTGAGAAAGAAGAATGAAGGATCTCCCCGCGAGAGCAAGATTGCGGAGATGTTTAAAAGTTTCAAGAGCTGAGGTCATTGTCTCTCAAGACTTTCTCCATACATTTGTTGGACATCTGAAAGGGAGACTAGTTCCATATTTTATATCCAAGCAACAGTTGTGATCAAGAATAGATATTACAAGTAAATTAATCCGTGTTCTTACTTTGTAAAACGAAATCCAGACACAGCTGAGCAAGCTCCTCTGACATGTGGCTCTCGGGGGAGCCCCGCTGAGACTCGAGGTCCTGGGGCTGTGGCCCAACAGAGCCAGAGCTGTCTGACCTTGGCCATGGCCAAGACCATGTCTCCTCCGCTAAGACATGAGCTGGTGGCCACCCTCCAGGCTGTCACCTTCTAGCAAAAGGAAGGGACCTAACGTGAGAGGAGGGACGAGAAGGAAGAGATTTCTGTTCTGGTGAAGTGCTGATGGGAATGCTGGTACTTGACTTGAAACTAAATAAAATTCTCTTTACAGGAGAAGATACTTTGGATTTTGAAAAGAGCTTACCCAAAAGCATCAAGAAAGGGAACTGTAAGCTGGGTTTGGGGACCCACAAGTGGCTCCTAGGAAAGACTTCTAGCCCAAAGGGGGGTGGTAAAGGGGGGCAGAGGAGAGATGGGGATGGGACCTCTGGGACTTGAGGCATCTTCTTCGCCCTCCCCTCTTCCCAGCCATGCATTTATCTTTCAAGATCCTGGAACTTGCTGTCCTTCGCTGCTTTACTTTGTCTAATATACTAACATTCCAAATTTGAAGACAGTTTTGGTCAGTTATCAAAGCATGATTTCTGCATTAACTGTTCTCTCTGTTGTGTCTGAAGACGTGCTTATCTGAGGGGACTGAGCTCCCCGTGCATTTCCAGGACATGCACGCTGAGTAATTTTTTTCTGGGAGCACGGATGAGTCCATGCTAACCCACCCAAGTCACCTCTCCAGGCACGCACTTCTGGTCTCATCTTGGCGAGGGTCAAGTGTGAAGTGAGGTTGGGGTAATGGGAAGAATGTGGGCTTTAGAGGCAGAAGCTTGAGCTCAAGTCTTGATTATACCATTTATCATTCAGCTCAGCCATTTTGGGCAAGACTCAGTTTCCCCTTCTGTCACATGTAGATAATAATTCCTGCTTGTCTACCTCTGTGTTATTGACATATAAACATGTTGTAACATTATGGAACAGTTTATAAATTTGGAAGCATCAAGAAATTGGAGGGTGCAATTTTTTTCTCATAGGTAAAATCACCAAGTCCCTACTAAACAATAGGAAGTGAGGGTTTTCAAAGACAGCATCCGAATGATTGATACAAACTGCAGTGTTAGTAAAACTTAGTGGTAGTTGTCATCGGGCAAAGGATTGTGCAGTAAATTAAGGGCAATGAAAGCACAGTTTCTGGATGTCTTCAGATAATTGTTGTAAGACTATTTGAAGTTTCCTAACAGATGAAGGAAAACTTTAATTCAGTAAATAGAGAGTGAAGCCTTCATCTCAGACATAAGGCTTACTTGTCGACAGCCTAGCAAATATTATCACTTGGTCAAACAGTGATAAAGTATGAACAACGGCATGCTTTCACACTAGATACATGGAACTCAAAGTACAGGGGGAAACTGGTGTTCAACAATCCTTTGTGTATGCCCGAACCAACAGAAACGTGTGGAGGTTAGGTTTCTCAACCATCTTCCAGGGGAACAACTACCACAGGGCTTTCTAATGAGTCTCAGGCATGGCTCCAGCTTCAGGATCTGGGCACATGCATATTTTTAGCATGTCTGAGCCTCTGAGCAAACCCCCAGCCACAACCAGTACCCACCCTAGTTGGACATGTTTGGTCTGGTTATCTCTAGGGCTGGTCAGGGCTGCAGGCCAGCTTGGGGACACAGTGCATTGTGGGTGGTTGAGGGGAGGGATCCTGGGATAGCGGATACCTGAACTATTTGCACAACTTCTCATGACAGCTCATGAAAAGCTCATGGCTGTCCCTTCATCCAGCTTAACATGTGCACACAAACACATATATTCCATCCCTGGAGTCTTTTTTTTTCCCCCCTCCAAAAATTTTCCCCTTTACGCCATCCACAACGAAGCACCTAGTCACCCAGGGCTTGGTCTGAACAAACAGCTTTGCTTAGCAGGTGGGGCTTGTACTCTGTGGGAGGCAAACACTACTGACGATACACCATACAGTGTGTCCATCCGGGATCTAGCCAAATGAGAGTGGAAAACGAACAGGAAATGGAAAGATTCACACCTCCAAGCCCCCACCCCACTGCCGGCCCTACACCACCCCTCAAGCACAAATGCTAAGCCCTTGATCAAAGCTATGAAAGACACACATGGGCTGGTGTGGGACACGTCACTAAGTGGTCTAAACAAGACCCAGGCCATTGATCACACTCATTTCCCCCGGCCTGGCAGATTCATGGAACAGATGGTGCTTTGATTTTAATTTTAAATTGGAAAAAAAAAAGTTTAAAAATTACCCCCTGGAGCCAGTGGGTCTGGAGCCCCTGCCGTCGGCGGCAATGGGAAGCACATTACTGGGTCCTGGCAGGGATGACAGACACATCTGCAGGGCTGGGCTCACAGTCACATGTCACCGTGCCACTCTGGCATGTGGGGAACTGGGAGGTGAAGCCTGCGCTCTGCCCGAGGCTGATTGAATTCAGCTGCTCGCAGAAATAATGCAGAGGCTGCATTTCCTCCCCACACACAGGGCTGAACCTGGAGCGCTGGGATTGCATCATTTTCCAGCAGAGAGAAACCGGGACCGGTCCTCATGCTTTAGAGAAATGGGTCTTATTTGGATCAGATTCTTAGACCAAGCGTTTTTCTTACAGGTCCCCATATGTGTTATTAATGGATGATGGTGTGTGGAAAATACACACACACACACACAACCAGGACATGAAGGAAGGAGACAGGGAGAACAAAATGAGTATTTACCCCAGTGCATGCTGAACCACAGTATAACAGGCATGCATATATATATGTGTGTGTGTATATATGTATATGTATGTGTGTATATATATATATATGTATGTATATGTATAATTTTTTTGAACTGAAATAAGCAAAATCTGTACCATTAGAAAAATGTTGACATTTATAGAACATTCCATCCAGGACATCTGTTTGGGTGTCTTCCCACTTAGGCTCCTGCTCAGAGGACACATTCTTACCCACAGTCACTGGTGAACATACAAGAATCCAGTTGCCCTGATATTAAACTTCCTGAGTTGTGAGAGAAAACTGGGCACGTTACAAAGAGAAAGGACCCACAGTAAAAGTCTTGGGTTCTGGTCTTGTGTTTGGTCTGTTGCACTGGATTATAGTCCTTTGCCTTGGTGACATTCAGCGATGGACCGGCTCCCTCACTTTGGAAAGCGAGGCTGAGAATACTGTGGGCAGTGCAGAGTTTGGGAGAGAGAAGGGCTGTAAGGACAGGTCACTGTGACATGGGCAATAGCTTATCGGTAATAACTAAGTCAGCCAGGAAGAGCTGGAAAGGTTTCATTCACTGTGAGGTCGTGTCCTTACAGCATGCATTTCATACACGGTGTGGCCCGCCAGTCACGAGTTTGACATGCTTGGTCTACAGGAAGGAGGCCAACCAAGTGGAGAGGAGGAGGCACGGTCACTCAGAGAGTCACAGGTACATACAGCAGTCCTCCCTTATCTGGGGCCTGTCTTTCTGTGGTTTCAGTTGCCTGCGATCAACCCTGGTCTGAAAATGTGAAAAGGAAAATTCTAGAAAGAAACAGTTTGTAAGTTTTAAGTCGCACATGGTTCTGAGTAGAGTGATGAAATCTCATGCCATCCCGCCTGTCCCGCCTGGGACATGAGTCATCTCTTAGCTCCTTAGAAGCAGCAATCTTGGTTAACAGAGTGACTGTCGGGGTCCTGCAGTGTTTGTATTCAAGTCACCCTTCTTTTACCTATAATGGCCCCAACGCACAAGAGCAGTGATCCTGGCAATTTTGATGTGTTTAGAAGGAGCCACAAAGTGCTCTCTTTCGGTGAAAAGGTGAGTACACCACAATAAGATATGTTAAGAGAGAGAGACCACAGCAACTTTCATTACACTGTGTATTGTTAATAACTGTTGTATTTTATTAGTTATTGTTAATTTCTTACGGTGCCTACCTGATAAATTAAACCTCATTGCAGGTGTGTACACAGAGGAAAAACATACAATATATAGGGTTCGGTATTCTCTGGGGTTTCAGGCATCCACTGGGGGTTTAGGAATATATCTCGCATGAATAAGGGGGACTACTGAACAACAAATAAGAAAGCAGTAGGAAAACAAAAGTACCAGCAGACGCTGGCTAAACAACAGTTCGCTAACCTGTCCCATGACGCTCCTTTGTGTGAGGTGCACACACCTTGTCATTTAAATCTCAGAACAGCCCTGTGGAATAATGGTAATTTGCTCCTTTTCCAATCAGAAAATAAGATCTCTAGTGTAAAGTCCTAGTGTAGGTGAGGGATTTAAATATATATATATATATATACACATACATACATATATATATACATATACATATACATATACATATATATATATATGTACTGATTTCAGAGAGGAACTAAGAGATAGAAACATCAATGATGAGAGAGAATCAATGACCAGCTGCCTCCTGCATGCCCTCCACTGGGAGTGGAGCCCGAAACCTGAGCAGGTGCCCTGACCGAGAATCGAACCTGTGACGTCCTGATTCATAGGCTGATGCTCAACCATTGAGCCACACCAACCAGGCTAGGTGAGGGATTTGAACCTAAATTGGCCTATGTGCAAAACTATGTTCTGTCTACTCCCCAGCTGCCCTTCTGAAACCCTAAGGGAATTTTTAAACACACTCCCCAGCATCAGGTGAGTAGTCTGTTCAGCAATGAGCATCTGTGACTACAATCCCAGGGAGAGGAAGAACCATGGATGCTGATGAGCTCAGCCCCACCAGGGGCAGCTCTGTCATTAGGATTTATGTTTATTGAATTTGCTCGGTTTATTAGGTGAAAGAGATCAAATTGCTTAATGTTCAATTAAATTGTACTTGTCGAGAACAGGGAAGTAATGAAGTCTACAGTCTTGGCAAAGGTTTACCTTCTGCGGGGCTACTGTAAATGTGGAGGTTCTAAGGAAACTCCTGGGTCTCACACCAACCAATCCCCCCACCCAACCTTCTTCACCCAATGATGCCCCCTCCAAGTTCAGTCACTCCCAGAGTTTCCCACCAGGTTGCTATGTGGTTAGCCAGACTCTAACCGAACAGACAGATCGTTGGGTCTGAATGCCACAATGTAAAGGCTCACTTTGCTTTCTGGGTTCAAAATTTCCACACTTGTACTAGTAGTAAGTTATGCCATACATGAAAACTGTATAATAATGATTGATAATTTATAAGTTTTCTCATTAAAATTACATAAAAGGGTTTCTCCATTTTTAAATATCTCGTACTTTGGAAAAATACTAAGTCTTACATTCAGGCAATCTCAGAGGAAACCAGGAATGAGGTAACCTCTAGTAATTGATAAGAGACAAGACTGAACAATATTAAGCAGAGTGGGAAAAAATAAATAAGCAAGTATTATATATAAGAAATACATTTTGTCTTCTCTCTTAATATACATACATATATTTGCATTAACCAGGTAAGCATTTTTTAAAAATAGGAGTTAAATATGTGCATAAGAATATAGAGGAACTTGTACAATATAGGCGGTGTATTATATGCCACTGAACTGTTCACTTAAAAATGCTTCATTTTATGTTATACATTTCACATCAATACAAAAACCAGAGGTAAAGCTCTCAATGTCCTGAGATAAAGATATACTGCTGAATCCATTACCATTATTTGGGGAGTAAGTTCTAGGTAACGAATGTAATATTAAAGTAAACATAGTTGATATGATAATTTGTAAATATGCCTTCCATTCTATTGTAAGAAGTAAGACAACACTGGGAAGCAAAACTGAACTACTTTAAGATCCCTAGCTCTGTCTTAGGATTTTTCTCCTCTATTGCTCTTGACCTTAATCTAAAATGACGTTCTTGTGACCTTCCCCTCTGGATCTACTCAGAATCAGGATGGTCCCCTATGCACGCCTCCTTCTGGCAGGGACCTCTTTGGCTGTCTGCGCATGTGCGGATGCACTAAGGTATGAAGGGTATCTCCCAGGCTGAGAGTACATGACCAACACCACTGCTCCCAGCAGCCCGGCTTGGGCTGGGAAGGAAGCATGGAGGAGGAGGCACCGCGGTGCCTAGCTTCCCAGTGAGCTCATCTTTTGTCATCTGCTTCTTTCTTAAGATACACGTTACTGATGCTGAACCAAACAATGACACCTTCCTCCCTCCCCTCCCCCACCTCCGCCCCAGCTTCTGCTTCAACACAAAGGTAGCTTTGTGAAAATCAATGGTTTTCAACTGGTATGTGGCAAGAATTTTTAAAACTTGCAGTATGTGACAATTTAGTTAGGGGGCACTGACCTCTTTTCCCTGAGATTGTCAAATTAAAAAAAAAAAAAAAAACAGCCAACACAACAGTAGCCATCCGGTGTGAATGAGTCAAAATTATACCTAATGTTTTTTTTGGCAGATTGGCAAAAATTATATTTTGTTGGTGTGTTGCAAAATTGCAGTGATTAGTTTATGTGTGCCATGAGATGGGAAAGGTTGAAAATCGCTGTTCTAGATGCTTTTCTCCCTATGACAAGAGGCACAATCTGTCTGCTGCATGAAGGGAAGTAGATAAGCTTTCCCCCACCTGTCTGCAGACCTGCCTGGTCTGGCCTGAGGTCTGCGTTTAAAAGGCAAGGGTAGCCAGTGGCTTGGTTCTAGCCATTGTTGTCTTATAAGATTAAGAGAAGGTCAAAATAAATACAACGAACAGTCTTTGAATTCAAAACTGCAGACAGAATAGGGCTGTGAAACAATTATGTACAGAGATTTTCTCACAGTCCACTAATCAACGAACATTCAACTATTCCTATCATCAAAGAGATAAAAAAAATCGTAACAACAACAAAATTTGAAATATGTGAAAGCAAATTCCCACTAAGGAGCAACTTGCCTACTGAAAGATCACACTGAAAAAGCATTTCTAGGAAACTAAGTGCCTATTCATCGCCTCTGATTTCAAGGGAGAAGGCGTAAACGGCCAAAAACTTTATTTTGGAGAACAATTTGATCACTTGTTAATTAAAAATAACAGTGTTGCTTGTGGTATCAGATTATTCATTTTACATGCATGTCTCAATTTCTCCATATTTGGCTCTCAATTAGAAAATTCTAATAGGACATCCATGTGACTATAATCATAACAACATTTATTCTCTTTTCAGGATATTTTACACAACACAGAGTGGCCACCAAATACTTCCTAAGCATGTCAACGTGGTATAGCTTTGAGGAAAGTAAACACTGAAAGAAACGGACACCCCGAAGTCCAAGCTGTGCACAGTCTACAGTGTCAGAAGTGCTTGCTCATGGCGCCGACAGGAAATCTCATCGGATGCCCCACGTTTAACTGTGCTCTGATCACTGCAGAGACCACTGAGACAGTAGCTTCAACGAGTTCTCAAAACAGAGAGTTCACGCTCAGGTCGGCTGGTCCACCCAGCCGGGGTGGGGTCCACACGCTCATCGGCTCCAGCCTGCTCCAGGGGTTGGGGTGAGGAACGGCAGCTTTCCAGCCGCTCAGCAGCACATGGAGTGAGCGTTCCCCCCATCAGGGTTTGCTTTCTTCCTTTCTGACACTATCTACTCGAAGGCAGACCATGTTTCCTTGTCTTCTGTGTTTGGGATCATTGACCATCATAGGGCCTACCCTAAATGTGACATCCTTGCCCATTGCTTTCTCCTGCTCTCACACACCTGCTGAGGGTAAGGTGGTTGTAAAAACCCGCCTGGGTGCTCCATTTCTAGTACTTTCCCTCCAAAGCCCCATCCTCCTCTTTGTCCCTGGCTCCTCTGCCGTTCATCCCTGCCCACTCATAGGCTTTCACAAGTCCGTATCTCCTTCCCATCTCTGGTCAGGAGGTCCCGACCTGCCGCGCAGCCCTGTCCAATGCTGCGGACCTCCCCTCGTCTCTGCCCTTCTTCCTCCGGCCAGTTTACAAATGAAGGGAAGAAGGTCATGCTGACCTAAAATGACAAAGCTCTACGTGCAAGATTCCTGATGCATTTCAGTTTTTAATAACCCTTTTCTAGTAAGAAAAGTATTTTCACCCTTTTGGAGGGGGGAGTGAGGGAAGCTTTCTAAATAAATAAACATCTTTTCAATAAGGAATGATACAGATTGCTTAGTTGCCATCTCATATGGTCTGCAATTCACTCGAGTTCCACAGATGCCAAGAACCCAGTCCCTCAGGAACTGGACCACGGAGACGGGCTCTGTGGACAGAGCACACATTCTGTGCGCAGGCAGGCTCGCCACTCAACGCAGGAGGCCTTTTTACATCTGTCCAGTTTGTTTTTTTATTCTCCACTATTCTTTATGAACAGCCACACTTTCTTTAATCATATGATTCAGGGCCTCGGATCCAAATGACAAATGCTTTCATGCTCGGAGAGCACTCACTGCCATAACCTCACAAAGGAGTTCCCCGCTTTGGCTGCGGAAAACTGAAGTGACTTGTCCAGGGCAATCGACAGAAGCGGAGCCAAGGCAGACGAGAGCCCGGGATGCCTAGACCGAAGGCGGCCACCACGCACCGTGCCTCGCGTGCACGCTGTTCCAA
>PVJN01018904.1:0-38226 GCA_004026805.1 Lasiurus borealis
GGGCAGGGGGGCGTAGGGCAGGGCTGGAGGGGGGCGGGCTTCTCCTGAGGCTTTCCCATGGCTCAGGGTCCTCTGCCTGTCACTCTACACAGGGACTTGGCTCTGAGTCTGGCTGGACCGACCTCAAGGCCCAAACAGTCCGTCCCAGGCCACATCTACATGAACCGGAGTTAGGCCTCAGTGTCCCAAGGATCCATGTCGTCAGGAAGGGGGCCCGGAGACCTCTGAATACAGAAGCCCCCCCCCCCCTACCCCTCTACCCACACCTCGAGGAAGAGAAGCGGCCAGCTCACCTGCCCCTCACGGGTTCAGGGTTCAGGAGAATCCCCGTGGCCCAGGGCAGGGGCAGCGAGGAGCCCAGAGTGTTTGCGTGACCAGGGGCTGCCCCCCCCTCTCCTTCCCCCGGGGGTGCCTGTGAGGGGGTGTGCCAGGGAGGAGCCCCGGGCAGAGGGCAAGCATCTCCGAAGAGAAGGGGTGGCCGGGATGGAATGTGGGAGAACCAGGAGGTCCCCCAGGACCTAGGCACTAGCCTAGTTTCCTCGGCCAAGGAGCCTAGGTCAGCTCCCCACAAAGAGGCCAGACCTAGATTCTGTGGGTGATAATGGGAAACAAGAGCGGGGCGAGCTCCGGGCCCCTCCAGATGAGAGCCAGCCCAGGCCAGGGAGGCAGAGAGAGAGAGCACACCCCCTGTTTCCCCCGTTCCCTCTCAAACACCCCTCCCCCCGCCGCCCTCCCGCCTTCCTTACCTTGGGAAACTGGTACGTGATTGTGGGCTCATAGTGCTCCCCCGACCGCTTCTTTTTGAGGGAAACCACGAGCAGGTATTCAAAGAAATGCTGTCCTCCCGCAAACGTGGCCACGCAGTGCTCGGGGGCCCGCTCCGGCTCCTTGACGGCCTCCCCGGGACCCTCCTGGACGGACCCTGAAACCAGACACGTGGCCCACTCGGATCTCACAGGACCAGGCAGCCTCATACCTCCAGGTCCCCCCTCAAACCCCCCCCACCGCTCCCCACGCCGAGGCCCTGGAGCCGGCCCAGCACCCAAGGTCCTGGAATGGGATCAGAGCCAACGGGGCTGTTTCCACGGCCGCCCCGGGAGGTGTGCAACCACGCGGCGCCCAGGGGAGAGAGGAGCCCTGATTTGGAAGCCTGGGGACACGTACTGGGGAGCCCTGTCCGAGCCCCTGAGCCCCAGGTACTGCCTGCCCTCGGGGCGCCCAGCCAAGCACCTGAAACTTGCCCTGAATAGACCTGTGCTCAAGCCATCGAAAGAGGCCCTGAGGCCAGGTGGCTGTGACCACACCAACCCCCCCCAGGATGTATGAGAGGCTCCAAACACCAGCAGGGGGACCTCCCAGTGCAGTCACACGAATAGAGGAGTTGGAGATATAAAGGGAAGAAGAAAAAGAAGAATTTCAAGGAAGAAACAGCTGTGGGAAAAAAGGAAGCGGGTAATCCAGTCCAGACCTGCTCGGATCCGGGACAGCCACTTGCGGACCTGCCTGCGCATCCCGCCTCCCGCCGGTGGTCCTTCCATCGGCCCGGGCCTGCCTGCGGGGCATGGAGCGCTGCCCTGGCCCACTCCAGCTGGCGCTCCAGAAAGCCTGGCAGGGAGCTACTGCTTCAGCCTCTGACCCCCGGCGGCGGTGGCAGGAGGCAGACAGGCCCCACGCTGCCTCCCCGATGAAGGAGAGCAGTTTCCATTCTGGGCACCCAATGGGTGAGCCAGCCAGCTGCGACAGGACCCAGGAAGGAGGCAGGAAGCCCGCGCCGACACAGGCAGCATCCTGGCAGGGCTGCTCAGATCTCAGCTCCTCCCAGGAGCCGCCGCAGGGCGTGGTGAGACAAAAGGTCGCGAGCAAACACCTCCAAGGCCCGGCTGCTTCTGGGCGCAGGCCTCTGGCTTCTGGGCCCCGAGGCTGTACAATGGGCCTATTGACCACCCGGGAAAGAGAAGAATGTGGGAGAGCATCGGGCTGAGGGCTCCCCCCCACCGGGAACTCCTGGGCCTCTTCTCCCCAGAACTTTGATTTGGGGCCTTTCACTTCTCAACAGCAGCCCCGAACCCCTGCAAGGCCATCTGGAGCTTCCAGGACCAAACACGCCCCACAGCCAGCATGCCACTACGTTCCCTGACATCTCAAAGGAGAAATCCTGCCGAAACCTGTTTGGCTCAGTGGATGGAGCGTCGGCCTGCGGACTGAAAGGTCCCAGGTTTGATTCCCGTCAAGGGCACGTACCTTGGTTGAGGGCACATCCCCAGTGGGGGACGTGCAAGAGGCAGCTGATCGATGTTTCTCTCTCATCGATGTTTCTAACTCTCTGTCCCTCTCCCTTCCTCTCTGTAAAAAATCAACAAAAAAATAAAAAAGAAGAAATTCTTCCAGCAGGAGGGAAACCTGCACATCCAGACGCACCTAAAAGCCTCCTCTCCGGCTGGTGGAGCAGAGAGCGAAGTCCGTGTCTGAGTCTCAGAGCTCCTGAAGTGCCAGATCTGCCTTGGAGCATCTCCCTTCTCCCCCCCTCCACCTCCTGCAACCCACACCCCCTCTCCACCCCCCACAACACCTCCCGAGACAGGCTTCTCTCCCTGGGACCTGCTCCAGGGTCCCAGCGCTGACTCGGGACATTCTCCCCGGCCTCCAGGAGGGAACTGGCTGCCTCAGCAGCCTGTTGGTCTCTCAAGAGACAGGAGAAAGCCCCTGGGGGAACTCCACCCCACCCCCACTCCTGCCCAGTCTTTTGTATTTTAATATATATATATTTTTTTACTCATTTCAGAGAGGAAGGGAGAGGGGGACAGAGGGAGGAAAAACATCAATGATGAGAGAGAATCATGGATCGGCTGCCTCCTGCAGACCCCACCCTGAGGATCAAGTCTACAACCTGGGCCGGTGCCCTGCCTGGGAATCAAACCCCGACTTCCTGGTTCAGCGGTCGACGCGCAACCACGAAGCCACACCAGCAGCCAGGCCTGCTCCGTCTTATTTCCCCTGTTGGGCCAGGTCAAGGGTTCTCTGCTCAAGCTAAAAGCAGAGCAACTGGTCCCTGGGGCCCGAGTGGTGTCTGGGGGCTGGGAAAGAGAGAAAGGGCAGCAATACAAGTCTTGCATGAACCCCTGAACCCCTGAGTGAGCCAGGCACCACCAGGTCAGAGACAAGGACGTGGGCCAGGAAGCTGCACCTCACAGAAGCCAGGCGGCCAAAGTGTCTGAGGCCAGCGGCTGCCTCGGCGGCGGAGAATGAGCAGCGCTCCGGGAGAGAGGAGAGCTTCGAACCTGGCTTTGGTGGGACGAGTAGAAGCCGCACTCAGTGGCCCAGCCATGACTCCCCGGGAGAGTCCCCCTCCCCGTCAATAAGGATGTAACGCGCCCTGCAATGCTGAGAACGGTGGTGACCCAGATCCCCGAGCTCTCTCACCGCCCTTTGCTCGCCGCCGCCTGCACAGACTTGGGGTACGACCCTCACCATCGGGAGGAGGGGTCTGCATGTGGCTGAGGCCGATGGGGAAACCGAGGCACATAGAAACCCAGTGACTAGGCACCGAATCTATAAGGGAGGAGGGGGGGGGGGGCTTGGGAGGATTCTGTGCCCCTGCTCCCGCCCTCTGGACGCAGCACAAACGGAGCACGGCACCAAAGCGGGCCGCCTCGTGTTTGGCGCGGACTCTGAGCATCCACGTCTTTGCACGGAGCATTCCAGAACCTCAGGAAATTACTCCTTTCCTCAGATCCTTTGAGTCGCCGTTTGCAGCCCACTCCTTCCTGCTCCACGAGGGGAGCCAAGAGAAGCAGCAAAACTCATAAACTCGAGCAAAAAAAAAAGGGGGGAGCACACTTTTGGGGGTGGAGGCCCAAGAAACCCCAAGGCGGCTCTCAGCCGGAGAGAGGACATCCACCAGACGCACCCCGCACCCGGGTCACATAGGTCACCTCATTTAACCCCCAGAGGAATGATTATCCGGGATTGCTAATTGAGGAGGGAGCCACCCTTTCTGAGGAAGCCAGGAGTCTGGTTACACTTGTTCCTCCACCGGGGAGCCCCGCCCACAGCCATCAGAGGAAAGTTCCAGAAGCGATTAGAAAACAGGTGAGGGGAGTTTCTGAAAGCTGCATCCCGGAAAAGCTGGCCCTTTCCTCTTCTTCTAGCTCACCTGCCTGGAACCTGGGACCACCCCCACGGCCACTCCCCTCACCAGCATGACGGACACATCCGTGTGTGTGTGTGTGTGTGTGTGTGTGTACACACACCCCCTCCTCCCACACCTCTGCCCTGCAGGGAGGAGGACTTCCCCGGAAGCTGGAGGACAGACGGCAGGCAGGCAGGCAAGATGAAGCGGACACACACGCTCCTGGCCTGACAGGTGTCAGCCCTCTCGGGACAGGAGGTTCCTAGACTTTCAGTCCCTCAACCGCCAGGAAGCTCCTCCCCGCGCGATCCTCCCTTTGCTCGCCGCCTGCACAGACTTGGGGTACAACCTTGGGGGGCCAGGGTGGTTGGGAACCACCGGAACGTCCCCTCCTGCGGCTGCAGGGCGCACCCCCCTCTCATCCACACCCACGGCTTCGGGAGGAGGGAGAAGACCAGCAGCCCCCACCCTGCCCTCAGCCCGGTCACTGCAGGTTCCAGACCTCTGTCCCCACCTGGCCGGGATCTCTGACCTCTCTGCCTGCCTCAGCTGGGGTGCAATGACAGAGCCTGGAACCCCAGGGATCAGGGAGAACAGCGAGGGCTGGGGTGAAGGGTGGGGGTGATGGCAGGCGAGCACCAGAGTTGTGGGGTGAACTTGGGACTGTGGCTTCCTCCTCCACTCAACCTTAGGACTCGCCGCCAGCAGCGCTAAGAGCTGGGCTGCCTGGCCACTCAGGTCCCTTTCTCCCTGGGACAGCGGGGACCTGGGGGGCCGGGGAGCTGAGGGCTCTGGGGAGCGGGAGAGGCAAGAGCTGTTTGCAGAATGAATGCGAAAAGAAGAAAAAGCTTGAGTTCCTAACCGCCCCGCTTCCCAAGCGCAGGGCCCCCGCTGAGGAGGCAGGAGGAGCATGTGACGGACGCCCCACTTCCCGGGGGCTCGGGGAGGCGGGACTTGCCTGGTGCGCGCTCAGGAAGCGGGGGCGCAGGCGGCGGCACCCCAGCTCTGCCCCAGGCCACGCGCTCCTCCGCCCCTGCCCGGCCTTGGCCTTGACCTTGGCGGGGTGGCGCTTGCAGGGGCGGCGGGGACCAGTTTTCCTGGCCGGTGGCTCTTGCAGGCTTGGAGGCGGGGCGGGGTCTCCCCGGGAAGGCGCTCCGGGCGCTCCGGGCGCTCTGCGGTCTCACCGCAAGCTTCCTGGCTGCGAGGACACGTGGCCCGGGGGCCCCACCGCCGCTTCCTCCGCCCCGACGCCACCCCCTCTACCCCCCGGGGGCCCGCGCAACTCCCTGACCTCTGACCCTGTCCGCACCTGGCCCTGTCCAGCTCCCCGCGGCGCACCCGGGCTGCCCTGCGCTCCCCCGTGCGCGCGCGGCGGGCCGCTCCCGGACCCCGACCCGACCGCCCGCGCCGCCCGGCCCGGCCCGGCCCCCCGCCGCCGCCAGCCGGTGTCCGGGCCCCGTCCCCGCGCCGTCCCCGCCGCGCCGTCCCCGCCGCGCCCCGGCTCGCACTGACCCCCGCGGCCACGCTTCAGTCGCAGGCTGGCTCGCAGGCGGCGGCCGAGCCCCTCCATGGCCCCTGCGGCGCCCGCTGCCCGCTGCCCGGTGCGCGCCGGGCCCGCCCCCTGCGGACCGCGCGCGGGGCGACACTTTCACTTTCACGCGGGGGGGGAGGCCGCGGGGACCTGCCCGGCGGGGCGGGGCGGGGCGGGGCGGGGCGGGGCGGGGCGCGCACCTTCCGGGCGTGGCCCCACCCCCTCTCACCTGCGCGGGGTGCGTGGGGTGACCGAGGGCGCACGGACGGATACGGGGCGGCGCCACCTCGCCCCCCCCCACCACCACCACCCTGCGCGGAGCGCCCGGGGGAGCGCGCGCTGCCCGACCCTGCGGTCCCCGGGCGCGCGGGGGTGCGGAGAGGCCAGTGCCGCCCCCCGCAGCCCCGGCGGGACGTGGTCCCGGGGTCCCTTCCGACCCGCGCGCACCTTCCAGGCGGCTCCCCGCGGACCTCAGAAGCGGGGAGCTCTTCGTGCCAGCCGCCCTGTCGCTCCCTGGGCCGCTGCCGCCGCCGCCGCCCAGATCTTTGGCCATATTTGTCCTCCTCCTCCTCCTCGCCCTGGGCGCGTGTGGCCGCCTGGCTCAGAGCCGCTCCCTCTCCTCTCTCCCCGCCTCCCCAGAACCCGACCGGACCGAGGGGAGCCAGGCCCCCACAGCCTGGGTCTGACCCCCATTCTCCGCAGCCTGCCTTGTGTGTTTGTTTTTAACGGGTTGGAGTAGCATTGGGTAACGGCAGACACATGTCAGATGTGCCACCTTGTAATTCGACGTGTGCATACACTCTGCTGTGTGCTTGCTCCCCCCACCACCCGGGGGTCCGCTCTCCTCCCACCACCCTTTACTCTCTGCCTCTCCCCCTCAACCCTCTCCCCACCCCATCCCTCCCCCTCTGGTGACCCTCCTATTATCTGTACCCATGACTCTGTGTGTGTGTCTGTCTGTCTCCTTCGTTGGATGGTTGCCTGAGGAAGCTGAGGCATGTAGCCATGCAGTGGGATACTGCTCAGCCACGAGAAGAGGAAATCGCCCAAACCGGTGTTGCTCAGTGGATAGAGCATCAGCCAGCAGACTGAAAGGTCCCAGGTTCCATTCCAGCCAAGGGCATGTACCTTGGTTGTGGGCACGTCCCCAGTAAAGGGGCGTGCAGGAGGCAGCTGATGGATGTTTCTCTCTCATCGATGTTTCTAACTCTCTCTCCCTCTCCCTTCCTCTTTGTAAAAATCAATAAAATAGATTAAAAGGTAAAACTGCAATCAAAGCTCGTGAGACGGGCGATGGCGGCGGCCTGCTCTCTTTGGCCAGCCAGTCCCGTAGCCGCTCTCACACAAACGCTGAGCCGGAGTCACCTGTTCCTCTGTTGGTTGGAGCATTGTTCTAGGCACCAAAAAGGGTGAGGGTTCCATTTCTGGTCAGGGCACATAGCGAGGTGATGAGTTCGATCCTCAGTTCCAGGCCGGATGGGAGGCAACCGATTGATGTTTCTCTTTCATAGCCACGTGTGTTCGTTTTCTCTCTCTCTCCCTTCTTCTCTCTAAAAATCAATACATGTATCCTCTGGTGAGCATTTAAAAAAAAAAAAAAAGGAGGCAGAGCGGTGCGGTTTTATAACCTGTGGGACAGAAAAGAAACAGGAACAAATCACCCAGCGTGCTCCTGGCAGAGGAGCCACACGGGAGCAAACCCCGTCCCGCCCCTCCCAGCCCCCGTGACGTGTGCAAGTCAGGGAACAGAACGCTCTTTGTAAACCCTTAGGTGACTCAAATGTAAGGGATGGTGATGATGATGATGATGGTTTCAGCTGTCCACACGCCCTGTTTTCTAATCCCAAGTCTCAGTACAACAGTGGTTCTCAACCTTCCTAATGCCGCGACCCTTTAAGACAGCTCCTCACGTGGTGGTGACCCCCAACCATAAAATTATTTTCATTGCTACTTCATAGCTGTCATTTTGCTACTGTTGTGAACTGTAATGTAAATATCTGATAGGCAGGATGTATTTTCATGGTTACAAATTGAACATCATTAAAGCATAGGGATTAATCACAAAAACAATATGTAATTATATATTGTGAAATATTTATTTCTAATTACAAATAAATGAAATGTCTTGAATCGTGGTGGAGCATGGGCAACAGTCTTCATATGACAACAGTAAACTACATGGCTGCATTTTGCTACACCGAGGAGCGGTGTGTTGGTTCCTAAGACCATGGGAAATAGGTGTTTTCCAATAGTCTTAGGCGGCCCCTGTGAAAGGGTCGTTCGACCCCCAAAGGGGTCACGACCCACAGGTTGAGAACCGCTGCAGTACCACCGTTCAGCACCTCCTCCACTCTTCCCACCTTCGCTGGCTTCCAGACTTGGCTCCTCAAGCAGGAAAAAATCTGCATCTGATAAACCTACCTGCCCCCCACCCCCACCCCCAGGCAAGGTCCCACCTCAGGATCGGCATCTGTGGGATGAGAAGGGTCCCTCTGAAGCTGCTCTCTTCCCAGCAGTGTTAGCCTCGGTTTCAGGCGCGTGAGGCGGACGGAAGAAGACACGCTGGCAGGAAGGTGTCCGGGATCTACAGCTCTAACCCCCAAAGCGACAGCTCCCTCCCCACCCCTGTGCCTGGCCTCCAGGTGACTCTCCTGCCCCAGACTGTGGGAGAGCAGGAGCGAGGGACCCAGCCCTGGCATTAAACCGTCTGGCCTTAGAGCAGATTCTAAAAGTTGCCTCTCCTCCCGGCCTCTGCAATTTGGTTCTTAATTACAAGGTTTGTTTCCGTTCCTCATTCTCCGTGTCGCCCTGCACGCAAGGGCGCGGGTCTTCCCCAAGGACCTTCTCGTGGCTGCACCTGGGTCTTGGGCATCGGGGCTAAGTTTAGAACTTGTCCAATTGGTTGGATATTATTATTGTGCCTTAATTTTCCCAACTCACTTTTTTAATATTTTATTGATTTTTATTTTATTTTTTTTACAGAGAGGAAGAGAGAGGAATAGAGAGTTAGAAACATCGATGAGAGACATCAGCCGCCTCCTGCATGCCCCTTACTGGGGATGTGCCTGCAACCAATGTACATGCCCTTGACCGGAATCGAACCTGGGACCCTTCAATCTGCAGACCGGCGCTCTATCCACTGAGCCAAACCGGTTTTGGCCTCCCAACTCATTTTATGGTGGTTCCAAAGAAACTACTTCCTTCCTTTAAAAACGATGAAAAAATACATATCCCTATACAAGAATGATTGCGTATTTGAAGCAGCTTCCAACCAGAAATAGCCTTCCATGTCTATAAACAGTGAAATGGATGGGTTGGGCATATTTTGACAATGGAGCACCATACAGCGGGAAAAGGTGAATAAACCACAGTGACAGACGTGACATGGCTAGTTCACACAAACATAGTTGAGCAAAACTGCCGGACATAAGAGAGGATGTAATGTAAGTTTCCATTTATATGAAGTTAAAAATAGGCAAAACAAGTATACGCGTGAGAAGTCGGGATGATGTTAGATTTAGAGAGGACAGGAAGTTGTCATTGAGAGGATACGCTAGGGATTCTGGGTGCTAGCAACGTCCTGTTTCTTAATCTGGTGGCAGATACACAGGCATGCTCCCTGTGTGGTCATGCTTTGCGCTGTACATGTCACCCCCTTGGATTGGAAAGCCATTGAGAGGTCTGAACAGAAACTGGCATAATTGCACAAAAAGAAATGCAGATAGTCCCTGTCCCCGCAGACCTGACATTTGGGAAAGACGTTACACGATAGAGGTGCTGGATGAAGAGAGACACAGAGCAGTTTAGGGACAGGAAGGAGAAATGCATTGCAACCCGAAGACCGGAGTTTAGTCTCCAGGACGTAGCACTGGGAGAGAAAATGAATTGCAAAAATTCTACTTACTTTAAAAAATTGAATAGGCTAAGTTTTAAAGCCATTTTAGGTTTATAGAAAAATGGAATGGAAAGTACAGAGACTTCCTAGATATTCCTTCCCCATTCTTTTCCATCTTTCATTTGTGTATTGACACACTATGATGATCTAAAGTCCATGGTTTGGCTGAAACTGGTTTGACTCAGTGGATAGAGCATCGGCCTGTGGACTGAAAGGTCCTGGGTTCGATTCCCATCAAGGGCATGTACCTTGCTTGCTGGGCACACCCCCAGCAGGGGGTGTGTAGGAGGCAGCTGATCGATATCTCTCTCTATCCCTCTCTCTTCCTCTCTGTAAAAATCAATAATATATATATATATATTAAATCCAAGGGAGATTTTAGTGATGAAAATGCTTTGAATGGTTGGAGCCTCTGACCTCATATGATTGGCCTATAGTTCATGGCATGTGTAACGGTTCTCTGTGTCCTCACCACCGAGCGGACGTAGAACTCGGTGCACAGCACTTGTGGGACCGCATGGAGGGTGTGAGGGCGAAGGGGCTGTGCAATTAAGTACTGTTTTCTTTCGCTTTTACTTTCTTTATGTCCTCTTCCTCCTTCTCTCCTCCTCCTCTTCCTCCTCCTCTTCTCCTCCTCCTCCTCCTTCTCCTCCTCCTCTTCTTCTTCTCCTTCTCCCCCTCCTCCTTCTCCTCCTCCTCCTCTTCTTCTTCTCCTTCTCCTTCTCCTTCTCTTTCTCCTTCTCCTCCTCCTCCTCCACCTCTTCCCGCTCTTTCTCCTGCTCCTCCTCCTCCTCTTCTCCTCCTCCTCCTCCTATTCCTTCCTCCATTCCTTCCTCCTTCCCTCCTCCTCCTCCTTCCTCCTCCTCCTCCTTCCTCCATCCCCTCCTCCTCCTCCTCCTTTTGGTACATTGCAGAGGAAACCAAATGCAAATCGGCACAGCGCTTTATTCTCAAGGACCAGGTGCCAGGCCTGACTGCTGGGAAACAGCCTGGGTTGGTTGCACAGAGGCCTGGTTGCAAGAGGCCCTGGGGGGCGGAGGTGGGGCTCAGGTTGTTTACCAGCTCGTTCTGGGGCAGGAGGTGGAACCGTCACCCACAGCTCTAACCAGAGGAAACCGCCTGTTCCCACGGTCACGGCAGGCTTCCTGCCCGGCACCCGGCACCTGTTCCCTCAGCGCACTGACTTAGGAGGGCCTGCACCTGCACCTCAGATGTCTTCACCGATGGGACGGGAGGGAGGTGTGTGAATGACCACCCGCCTCTCCCCGCTCAAACCTGAACTCCTCGTGTGTTCTCGGGATGGCGGGGAGGGGGAAGGGGGTCTGCAGGTGGAAGGAGTGCCAGGCTCTGAATTCCTGCCTTTACATCCCGGCTCTGCAGAAGGCCCCGAGCTGTGCTGTGAGCAGCGACACTTATGCAAATGGGGGTCATAGGGGACATAATGAGAGCAATGAGCATCTGCCTCTGCATGTCAGGCCACTGGGGGCTGAGGGCCCTGGGCACTCATTCTAGGATCTGTGCCCAGCTGTGGGCACCTGGGGAGAGCCTCCTGCACTCACTGTAGACTTGTGCCAGCTGTGGGTGCCTAGGGGAGACCTCCTGCACTCACTGTGGACCTGTGCCAGCTGTGGGCGCCTAGGGGAGGCCTCCTGCACTCACTGGGGACCTGTGCCAGCTGTGGGCGCCTAAAGGGAGCCTCCTGAACTCACTGCAGACCTGTGCCAGCTGTGGGTGCCTACGCAGAGGGCCTCCTGAACTCACTGCAGACCTGTGCCAGCTGTGGGTGTCTAGGCAGAGGGCCTCCTGCACTCTCTGCAGACCTGTGCCAGCTGTGGGTGTCTAGGCAGAGGGCCTCCTGCACTCTCTGCAGACCTGTGCCAGCTGTGGGTGCCTACGCAGAGGGCCTCCTGAACTCACTGCGGACCTGTGCCAGCTGTAGGCACCCAGGCAGAAGGCCTCAGCTCTTGGTTTCCCGAGGCCTGCAGTGTCTCCCCACACCCCTACCCCCAAGCTCCTGCCCCTCCCAGGGTCGCCCACCTCTAGGACGCTGTGAGGTGGGAAGACAGGCCCCGCCTCTTGGTATGAAGCTGCACAACTGGATGCAGTGAGTCCTGGTTGGCGGAAGCTTTGTCAGGGCTGCCTCGAGGCTCAGCTCCCCCCCCCCCCCAACCCGCACAGTCCTCCCCTCCCCCTTCCTTTCACAGGTAACGATTCCTGGTGACTGGCGGGTGCCCGCGCTCTGACTCCACCTGTTTCCAGAGCTCCGGCCTGTGACGGAGGGACCCACCCCTGGCACTTTGGCAGCACAGGGAGCTGAGTCCCCAGCCGCCAGTGCCTCAATGTCAGGTGGCGGCAATGAGGCCACAGGAAGGGCACCCTGACCCACCGGCTTTGGCTCCTGACAACTCCCCATCTCCCTCTTTGCCGACGTGTCAGCAATTTGACATGAAGAGCTAGAAAGCGCTGGGAGCTGATGCTAGTTATTTATGGAGAGTCCATTCTGACCCAGGCACTCCGCTAAGGGGCTCACATGCATGAAGAGCCTCACATGCATGATCACATGGGATCCCCACAAACATGGGGAAGGTCATCTCATCCTTCTCATCCGGAAAGACCTGCCCAGGCCTCTGTGTGCAGAGTCGGCCAGGCCTCTGTGTGCAGAGTGGATAGAAGACACGTGATTCCCTTAGGCCCCCACAGGCCTGGGCCCCGTCTCCTGCAGCCGGAACCCTGACAACAGCTTCCTTTTCATCTCCACCTGCCGTTTCCCCCCTCCTGCGCCTCCTTCCTCCCCCAGGTCTCAATTCTGCACCCCGGCAGCCCCCGTACGGGCCCCAGTAAACAAATCAGAGGCGCTTTCCGTGCCCAAGCCCACGCTCGAAAAGAGCAAGATGAGACGCTCTCAGCCCACATCCTGTCTCTGTGCAAAGTTCTCACGGCTGGTTCCATCCAGACAAGCCTTGAGGTCACACCCTTCAACCTCTGGCCAGCCAGGCGGCCCCCCAGTCCGGGCTCCCATTCATTCATTTATTCACTCACCCTCTCTCCCTACGCACCCTCTCCACTTCTCCGAGACAGTCTCCATCCCCAAAGAGGCTGACAGCACCTTTGCAGGACACAAGGCCACACCCACCAGGTATTGAGCCTCCTTTCAGCCACCACCAGAGGGTGCCATGTCCCCCACCTGCCACAGTGCCTCCGCCTTCCTAACTGGGGTTGTGGTCAGGCTGGGTGCATGCCCTGGGGCTAGCTTCCACGCCCAAGGCCATTCCTGTGCTTCTCCTCCCAGGGTTGCCTTCTGGGGCTGGGGAGCCCTCAGATGTTTCTCTCACATGGATGTTTCTCTCTGTCTCTCCCTCTCTCTTCCACCCCACCTAAAAACCAATGGGGAAAATATTCTCAGGGGAGGATTTTTTTTAAAATATATATTTTATTGATTTTTCACAGAGAGGAAGGGAGAGGGATAGAGAGTTAGAAACATCAATCAGCTGCCTCCTGCACGCCCCCCACCGGGGATGTGCCCGAAACCAAGGTACATGCCCTTGACTGGGATCGAACCTGGGACCCTTGAGTCCGCAGGCTGATGCTCTATCGACTGAGCCACACAGGTTTTGGCCTAGGTGAGAATTTTTTTTAAAAAAAGAAGAAGAGCCGAGACCGGTTTGGCTCAGTGGATAGAGCGTCAGCCTGCAGACTGAAAGGTCCCAGGTTCGATTCCGGTCGGGGGCATGTACCTTGCTTGCAGGCACATCTCCAGTGTGGGGCGTGCAGGAGGCAGCGGATCGATGTCTCTCTCTCATCGATGTTTCTGACTTTCTATCCCTCTCCCTTCCTCTCTGTAGAAAATCAATAAAATATATTGAAAAAAAAAAAAGAAGAAGAAGAAGAATGAAGGAGCTGGAGGACAGGCAGGGTCTGCCACACTGGTGGCCTGACTTCCTTTGTCCATACTCTCCCCCGCCCCCAACCCCCACCCTAGGGTCCAGCTGCCTCTTGGACATGCGGGGCCTACTCTGAAATGACTTTGAACCCTAGGCCAGCCTCATCCGGTGCCAGACAGGCCATTTTCCTACATGCACCTGTCAAGGCTGCTCTCACTGGGTCTCCATTGTGCCCCGGGCTGATTGCCAAGAAGGAAAACACAGATAAGAGTCAGAGGATGAACGGAGCCAGGAGATCCCGATGCCCCTTTATTCCCGACTCCCACCGGCCCGATGAAGGGCGGGCCCGCCGTGATCCCTATAAAAGCTCTCGGGTGCTCACTCAGAAGTTCCCACCAAAACGGGCAAGTGGCTGATTCTTGCCGGTGAGTCTTCCCGGTGGCCCAGGTCAGCCTTCAGAGAAGCTGATGTCTGTCCTCCATTCACTCTGCCTCTGCGCACCCCCCCCCCCCATTCCCACTCTCTGTGCTCCAGGGTCACCTGTGCTGTCCCCTTTCTCTCTTGGGATCATGACATAGTGGGAAGGAAGGAAGGAAGGAAGGAAGGAAGGAAGGAAGGAAGGAAGGAAGAGAGGAAGGAAGGAAGGAAGGAGGGAATAGGGAAGAAGGAAGGAGGAAGGAAAGAAGGAAGGAAGGGAGGAAGGAAAAGAGGGAGGATGGAAGGAGGAAGGAAAGGAGGGAGGCAAGGAAGGAGGGGAGGAGGAAGGGAGGGAGGGAAGGAGGGAGAAAAAAAGAGAGAGGGAGGGAGATAGAGAAGGAGGGAGGGTCCCCTGAGCACCCGAGGGCTTCAGGTAGGAGGGGAGTGGGTAACGGGTGAAGCAGGACAAGCTCATTCCCCCAAGCAGGATGCTGGAAGCCTTGGCGAGCCTCTTCCATTCTGATTCTTCCTCACTGCCAGCACAGAGCGGGAGCTCAACGCATGAGCAAGGCTTCCTCAGCCAACAGGAGCAATGAAGAGAAGGAAGAAAGGATGAGGCAGACTTTATCTGAATACGCACCGCAAGGACAGGGGTGAGGGGCTTGGGGAGGGAGGCAGGAAAGGCCTTACAAAAAGCTAATGCAGTTTCTGCCCCACTAGCTCCTCCCCAGAGAGCGGGCCTGCTGTGGCCAGCAGCCCAATTAGAGGGATCGGTGGGCGGGGCACAACAGCTCCTCCCGCTTATGATTGGGTGGCTTGATAGGCAATCAAATTCCGATGCATCCTTTGAGTTGCCAAGTACCAGTTGGTGCCAGAAAAGGTTGAGTTCTGGTTGCCAGAGTGAAGGGACTGCCATGGGAAGGGGTCTTGGGCCTGAACACCCCACACTGGCCTGAGCCACCATTTGGCTTATCTCTAGGATTCATTCATTCAGAATGGACCTTATCTTTAGGGCTCATTCACAGGGTTGACTGGGTACCAGGGGCTGGCTCTGCTGGGTAGTGGGGACTCAGTGGGGCAAGCACAGTCCCTGCCCTGAGGAGCTCAGTCTAATGGGAAGACCGCAGACCGTTATCTGTCTGAGCGATAAGTACAGTGACAGAGATAAGCCACCGCAAATACCCAAGGAGCCTAGAGGGAGAACTGACCGGCAGAATGTCACCTCGGGGGAAGCCTTCCAAGACACTGTACGTGCAGGTTTTGTCACTTGTCACTTGCATTGCAGCACCTTTGGGCTTACAGGTTTGACTTTCCCACCAGACGGTGAGCTCCTGGTCTTCGACACCAGTTAGTTGCTCTTGCTGTAACTGGCCTTAAACCACCCACCGGCGGGGCCCATTGGGAACTGCAGGACAGAAGGATGGTTAAATGAAAGTGTTGTCTCAGAATGCCCAGGTGTCTGTTTTTATTTCTAAATCTGCACGAGGCCCCACCTTTTTGCGTCCAGAGATCCGCAGAGGTTGGTGCTGGGAGAGAAGGAGGGGCTCTGGCTGGGATCTTTCTGTGGGAAATTCTGGGCACGCGCACACATACATACACACACACACTCCCTGAGGCAAAAGGGGAGGGGAAATGGGAGGCTGGAAAGTGGCAAAAGAGATCAAGTTCTTGTTCTTTTCCATAAATATGCCCCAAAAAATCTTGCAGACAGATCCCTCAGAGCGGCCAGACTCAGGACACTTAGTTTACTGCATCACCCTCTTCAGGAAGTCTTCCTTCATCTAGTCTACTCATCTCCCAACTCCAGGGCAAAGCTCCAGTCTTCAGGAAAAAATGCCAGAAATATATAGCCAAGGAGCTGAAGTCTGAGAATATATAGCAAGAATAATTACTCAGAATTTAAAAATGTGAATTACTATGCAGTTTTATACTTTCATTATTTAGAAACATATTTTTGAAAATAATATTTTAACAGAACTATTAGGTAAGTCCGTTTGTGTAACAAAAATATCAATTACAAATAAACATTTAAAAAAAATTATGTGGTTCTGATGCCCCTTTCACTCTCACGTGTGCCTGGGTTTGGATGGGGAATTGAGCGAAGGAACTCAGAATTGTTGACCAGATGTCCCATTATGTATTGAACGTCCTCGTAAGTTGGCAGAGGTCCCCAGATTTGCACAAAGTGCTGACTTTGCCCCTCTGAAGCTAACTATAAAAGGAGAACTTGAGCTTAACTTCTCACGGATTAATTTCTCAATATTTAACACGTATTTCACACATTAATTTCTCAACATTTAGCACATGTTTCACATATTAATTTCCCAACATTTAGCACACATTTCACAGCCACAAAAGCATTTCTGACTGCTGGCTCCCCAGGCCTCCCTGTGGTGTCTGTGGCTTGTACTCCATCCAGCACTTGGACGTGTCTGGGTTGCTGTCTTCATCTTAAGAGTCTACACACCCGAATGGCTCCTTATCGCATTGCCCTGGCTGCGAGGGAAGGAAGTCACTCTTGGTATTCCCCCAGTCCTCGCTCCAAGTCCCTGCCTGCTGCTTTATGTATAAAGCCAACACAGGACACATGATGGGCAGGCTGCATGTAAGCATCAACTCGCTGAGTCTTCCTAAGACCCCCTAGGTCGTCATGGTGATGATTCCCACTTTCAGGAACATGGCACAGAAAGGCTAAGAAGTGGCCTAAAGTCCCGCACCTTGGAAATGCATTGGAGAGTGGGCAGAGTGGTTCTGGGAGTCTGTGACCTCACCCACAACTCTGGGCTGTCCTTTGGTGCAGCCACACTGTGAGACTATCTCTCATTCCCGGGCCAGGCTGGTGCATTCACATGGTATTTAAGTGCAGTATTGACTATGAAAGAAGACAGGAATGATGCCTTCTCCCTTTCTTCCTTCCAATTTGTGACTCGTAATTTACTGGAAGAATGCTTTAAAAAAATACTTCCTGACTGATTTCCCATATGCTAAGTTCTATGACAACACTCTTAGCATATCCTTAAGCATTTTTTTAAACAAGACAATATATTTTAGTCCATTTACATTTAATGTAATTACTGGTGTATTTAGGTTTAAACCTACATTGTTTCTCTCTCTCTCTCTCTCTCTCTCTCTCTCTCTATCTCTTTTTTTACTACTCTAGTCAACTAACTAAAGGGAATTTTTACTGAGACCCCACACCTATGGGGCTTATGCAAGAGGCCACCCTGCAGGGCTGGAGGGCATGCATGTATTTGAGCTTTTTAGGATGGAGGTTGGTGGTGGTTTTTAACATTTGACAGCGCAGAAGTGCAGGCAAGGGAAACACTTGGGACAGACCATTTTGTGCAAGTTGCATTTCTGAATGAGCTGGAGGAGGGAAGGCTCAATAATGCCACTTGGCAGGCAAAGCACCAGCTTCAGGGTAGATTTTTTTCTGGAAGGTAGAGTCTGAGTGTGGCCACCCTCTGGCTCAGGGGTTCTCAACTTTTCTAATGCCTCAACCCTTTAATACAGTTCCTCGTGTTGTGGTGACCCCCAACCATAACATGATTTTCATTGCTACTTCATAACTGCAATTTTGCTACTGTTATGAATTGTCATGTAAATATCTATGTTTTCCGATGGTCTTAGGAGAACCTGCTAGCGGTTCTCAACCTGTTGAGAACCTACAGGTTGAGAACCGCTGCTGTAGAGCCATGGTTGGTGCTTCGCCTGTCCAGTGGCATTATTGAGCCGTCCCTCCTCCAGCTCACTCAGAGATGCACCTTCCAGAAATGCACCTCCTCTGCATCTGTCTATTGGCTGCCTCGTTGGAGAGAAAGAGCTAAATCTACACTCCTTCCTGACTCCCATGTCCAATTCTGTTTCTTCTCTTTGGAGGCGAATAACAGTTGGGAAAAGGGAGACAAGGCAGGAAGATCTTCAGAGTGCACACCAATCTTCAGGCAAATAAATTCTAGAAAACTGTGCAGAGGGAATTGGAGTATCTGGACATTTTTTTTTTAAGGGCTGTTAAATATTCTAGCATCTGGGGAAAGAGATAGAGTGAGAGCATGCTAACCTGTCTCTGGAAAGGGCTGTAGAAACCATTTGCTACAAATAGATGAGGGTGAAATAGCCAATTAGCACTATCCAAACAGTGAGTCTAGCCCAATGTACAAAACCATTTCGAATTATGTAAGCTATTCCATAATGGAGCTTATTCACCTGGTGCCTGGGCTTGGACCCATTCCTTTCTTTCTTGTAGGGTGAAATCAAGATAAGATGGTTTCCCTGTCAGTAATGGGTTCTTAAATGGGTTTGAGGTTTTTGAGCACTACCAATATCAACATTGACTTTGGAGGCAATTGCGGTAAAGGAGAATCTGATAAGTCACGGGAGGGGAGGAGGCGGGTAATAAAAGGCAGGTGGAACGGGGGAGTTTCTACCACTGAGGCAAGATGATCAAGCTCACCCTCCTCACTGGTAAGGAACCGCTGCCACTCTGCCCTTGAGCCGCTTTCTCCCTCCTGCTTTTCTGTGTCTTTAAAACAGCAGTTCTCAACCTGTGGGTCGCGACCCCTTTGGGGGTCAAACGACCCTTTCACAGGGGTCGCCTAAGACCATCGAAAAATGCAGATATTTACATCACGATGCATCACAGGAGCAACATGTCATGGTTGGGGGTCACCACCCCATGAGGAACTGTGGGCAAGGGTTGCGGCCTTAGGAAGGTTGAGAACCGCTGCTTTAAAACCTTCAAACTCAACCTCATCGCTGGAGATGGTTGCTCTGGGGGAAGCACAGGGACACAGGTCCTTCCCTGGTGACAGGTCTCCCACTGCTCTGCAGTCCCCTCCGTTCCCCAAGACTCAAGGGTCATGGCCTTTTGGTGGTCTTGTGAGCGGGAGTAGAGGGGGGTGGGCTTCTAGGAGAAACCTTAGGACTTTGTCGGCCTCAGTAGGTTGGAAGGGACAGAGTGTTAAAAGCACTCGAAGAGGAAAGCATAGGGAGCTTGTTCTTCACTGTGAGTGAAGCGCTGGGTGGAAAGGCTGCTGTGTCCGCAGACGCGTCCCTCCAGCTCACTGTTCTCTCTGTTGCTTTAAGGTCTGCTCCTGGTGCTGACAGCTGAGATAGGTATGTATTCTTCTAGGCAGGGACCCCCATATTGTGCCTTTTAGGTTGTTTTTTGTTTTGTTTTGTTTTGTTTTAAATATATTTTATTGATTTTTTACAGAGAGGAAGGGAGAGAGATAGAAAGTCAGAAACATAGATGAGAGAGAGACATCGATCAGCCGCCTCCTGCACGCCCCACAGTGGAGATGTGCCTGCAAGCAAGGTACATACCCCCAACCAGAATCGAACCCGGGACCCTTCAGTCCGCAAGCCGACGCTCTGTCCACTGAGCCAAACCGGTCTCGGCTTATTCCTTTTTTGTTTCTTCATCAACTGGAAACTCAGCATGGCCTTCTGTCCTTCTACATAAAACAAAGACTATTAATTATTATTATTATTTTTTTTAGAGAGTTGGAAATTTCTTTACCAAGTGAAGGGTTGGGATCATAGGCCTAAAACCCCAAAGCTAAAATTGACTAGACAGTGGTCTCACAAATAAACATCCATAAAAAAATAATATGACCGGGCATCTTCATGGTGCTATCTGCTCTCTTGAAGCATTTTCAAATCTGTCATCTCACTGAGTCTATAAAACAACTATTCCCCGAGAGGAGGAAAAGGCATTACCCCCATCTCGCAGCCCAGTAAACTAAGGCAGAGAAGGACTTATCGTATGACTTGCCCCAGGAAGTATAGGGAGGCTGGGGCAGAACTAAACCTGGAGCCAGAACTCTTGACTGGGAGGGGGACAGTTTGTTTCCTTCGGAGTGAAGTTATTACTTCACTACACAGTCTTATACCATCATCCTCTCCGGTTGTAGTTTCCAAATGAGTAAAATGGGAAAAAGAGTAGCACCTATCTCATAGGATTTTGGTGATGATTATTGAATGAATTTAAACAAATTACTGAGAGCAGTGCTTGGTAGATAAATGCTAAGTGAGCTTTAGTGATGGCTAGTATTAATTAACACGCTGAAGGGATTAGGATAAATTTAAATCAGAGTTTACTGCTTTATGGTTTAATCTCAGCAAAGGGCACTGACTTCTAAGGGTCTTTAATTCTCTCTTGAGGGACAGAGCTACCTTTTTAAAATATATTTTATTAAATTTTTACAGAGAGGAAAGGAGAGGGATAGAGAGTTAGAAACATCAATGACAGAGAGACATCAATCAGCTGCCTCCTGCATGCCCCCTACTAAGGATGTGCCCGTAACCAAGGCACATGCCCTTGGCCAGAATTGAACCTGGGACCCTTGAGTCCGCAGGCCAATGCTCTATCCACTGAGCCAAACCGGTTTTGGCCAGAGCTACCTTTGAGAGAGATATCTTCACCCCTAAACTGCCTGCTAATTATGGGTTGGCTGCAAGATACAGGGACCCCAGGCACACCTTCCCTTTGAGATTCCTTTGAAAGTCTGTGGCTCCTCGGGCAATCAGAGATGCTGCCACCCCCACAGAGATTGCTCTCTCCTTGTTCCTCACCTCCTCCTCTGGGTAACAGGTTCTGCCTACCACCTGACATGCTACTTCACCAACTGGGCCCAGTACCGGCCAGGCCTGGGGCGCTTTAAGCCGGATGACATCGACCCCTGCCTCTGTACTCACCTGATCTACGCCTTCGCCGGGATGCGCAACAACGAGATCACCACCATCGAGTGGAATGACGTGGCCCTCTACCAGGCTTTCAATGGCCTGAAAAACAAGTAAGCGATGAAAGAACAAAAGTTTCACATCTTTTAACCTTGGAGAGTAATCTGAATGAAACTTTTCACAGTAGCCTTCAGGCTGAAATTCCAAATAGGCCAACCAGCAGCACACAGATAAACGCTCAGCTTTCTTAACCATTTCCATGACAGGGATGACCCTAACTTACTAGTAAGGGCAATGGCTGGCTCTCTTGAAGTCTACCTCAGCTGTCAAGGGGAGTTTAGAAAAGTCCAAGTGCTATGGACTCAGGTGGGAACAACCTTCTACTTGGAAGCAACCTGAAGCTGGCACTCATGAGCACACTGTGTCTGTCCTCTACTGCCACCACTCTCACAGTTTAGGAGGGATGGATGAGAATGAAGAAACCAGTAGGAGAGTCGGCATGAGACTTCTCCTGGATTCTCAACCGTGAAACCAGGTGATGTTGAATGATTTCTCTTTCTTTCCATGTGTTCTGACACGCTCTTTGCTTCTTTCCCCTCAGAAACAGTCAACTGAAAACCCTCCTGGCCATTGGTGGCTGGAACTTTGGAACTGCCCCGTAAGTTTTGCAAGATAACTAACTTCCTATCCCGATGTTACGACAAGGTGTGGGGACCACAGAGGCAAGCGCTCACCCTGCCCTCTGGGGGTCTCCCGTAGTTTCACTGCCATGGTGTCCACTCCTGAGAACCGCCAGACTTTCATTGCCTCGGTCATCAAATTCCTGCGCCAGTATGACTTCGATGGGCTGGACTTCGACTGGGAGTATCCTGGCTCTCGGGGGAGTCCCCCTCAGGACAAGCACCTCTTCACTGTCCTGGTGCAGGTGAGCTGTGTTCCAGGTCATTTTTATAATTCAAATTTCATTTTTGAATTCCAGTGTGCATTCGATATTCTTTGGCATTAGTTTCTGGAGGGCACACAACCCATTTCACGGGCAAGATTCACTGAGGCCGCGCAGAAAACCCAGTTCCCTGTAACCTCAGTGGGAGAGGAAGGACCTGGATGCCTTATTGTCATGAGAATGCTGAAGAATGAAAGATGGATGATTGATTAAATTTAATTCGAAGAACAGTCATGAACATCAACTTAGAGTTCAGGTTCATGGACGTTCTCCTCCTCTTGCCCAGGAAATGCGTGAAGCTTTTGAGCAGGAGGCCAAGCAGGTCAACAAGCCCAGGCTGATGGTCACCGCCGCAGTCGCTGGTGGCATCTCCAACATCCAGGCCGGCTATGAGATCCCCCAGCTGTCCCAGTGAGTGATCAGTTGTCCCCAGCTCCTCTGTGTCACTTGTGTAAGAGACGCTCATCCTTAGTCTGTCTTGCTGTTCAGGGACCTTGTTGAGAAGGCTTCGGAAGGGGGCTCTTTGCCTGCAGAGATGATTTTACCAGCTTTACCTGCACTGCAGGTACCTGGACTACATCCATGTCATGACCTATGACCTCCATGGCTCCTGGGAAGGCTACACTGGAGAGAATAGCCCCCTCTACAAATACCCAACTGACACTGGCAGCAACGCCTACCTCAATGTGGTGAGTCCCTATTCAGACATGTATTCAGACCAGAGATGGTGTCCTAAATCACATGAGGATTCTGGGACAAAAGTCAACATACATTTAGACAAAAGTCATCAAATGGAAAATCAGGTTGCTATAATTAACTAACTAGTTCCCATTTTTAAAAACATCACCAACTAGTTATCACAAAACTGCTAATTTAATCAGATAGGAGAGAAGATTAAAACAAGGGCTTCTTTAATAAAAGAAAATGAGGCGCCACAACTCATATTTCAATAAATTACAAAATGCTTCTTCGATCTTTCCTGTCTTCCTATTCTCTGGTTGCCTCTTCTAATGTCTACTCTTCCAATCTTTGCACTTGGATGCCATACAGAATTTCAGCCATTCATTAACAGAGCATACCAGGAAAATCATGAGAGAAAAATAAAGTTATTTTCCCATTTTTTAATGGGAAAAGTTTACCTAAAGCTTTCATATTGGGATGTTATTAAAAGAAGTTAGTTGAGATAAGGACAGATTTATCTCAACAGAAGTACATCAGGGCTGTTCTAAAATACTGTGTACAGCAAGGACAAGCATACCACACACACTGGGCTAATTGCTAATCGCCAGGCCATCAGCCTGGTGGGGCGTCTCTCTAACCTATTGCCATTGCAGGATTATGTCATGAACTACTGGAAGGACAATGGGGCCCCAGCTGAGAAGCTCATCGTTGGATTCCCATCTTATGGACACACTTTCATCCTGAGCAACCCCTCCAACCATGGAATCGGGGCTCCTATCACTGGCCCTGGCCCTGCTGGGCCCTACACCAGGCAGTCTGGGTTCTGGGCCTACTATGAGGTATGCCCCCGGCAATCGGAGAGAGACAGAGAAAAGCCATAGGTTGAACAATATAAACAATCCGACACATCTTGGCTCACTTAAGTAGTTGAGGCTAAAAGTAGATGCTCCTGGCTATTTATAGGGAAGGCAATATGAGCACTCATGTGGCATGTTGGCTGGATTCCAAACACAGAGAGAGCAGGAAAGAGAGATACCATCAATGAGATTACATCAGTGAACAGACACTGCTCGCTGCCTGCCAAGGCATTCTTTGATTGAAGAGCTTCTCCAACATTGAAAATAGTTACCTGAATGGGACAAAGATTTAGAATCAGAAATGAAGTGAGAAATTTGCTGATAGAGCTCTAGGCCTTCCTTGTCAAGTAGCTTCATGCATCCCTTCTCTCTCTCCCTCCCTCATGCCCTTTACCCCTGCTACCTGGACACTTTGCCCACCTCTTGACCTCTTCCTCACCTCCTTTTAGATCTGTCCCTTCCTGAAGGATGGCGCCACTGAAGTGTGGGAAGCTGCTGAGGAAGTCCCCTACGCTTACAAAGGCAACGAGTGGCTTGGCTATGACAACACCAAGAGCTTCAAAGTCAAGGTGGACTGTGTGCTGCGGACTGTTGTGGCCTGTTGACTCCCATCGGGAGCCCTGGAGCCCCCGGTTGGCCTTGACGCCCGCGCTTCATTGGGTTTCTCTGTCGTCCCCACAGGCTGACTGGCTGAAGAAGAACAACTTTGGAGGCGCCATGGTCTGGGCCATCGATCTGGATGACTTCACGGGCACTTTCTGCAACCAGGGCAAATTCCCCCTGACCGCCACCCTGAAGGAGGCCCTGGGCCTACAGAGTGAAAGTGAGTTGGGGTTAAGACCCTAAGCTCAGACTTGAGAGACATTTCAAAGCCTTCTTGAAAGTCAAGGAGTCATACATCGTCCAAGAGATTTGATGACGATTGCTCTATTCATACTTGGTAATGATTCACCAATGGTGAATGATTTGCCATTCCTTTACCCATAATTCATCTCACAAGCAAGTTTTGGGCATCTCTTAGGTATCACACTAAGTAGTTACGACAGAAGATCCTGAATACATAAGTCACAACCTCTGCTCTCTAGAAGCTTACAATCTAATGGAGAGAACCTAGTGATGAGATTGCAAAGTTCGATAACAACACAGAAGATGTTCTATGGTGAAATCCCTAGAAAAGGGATCAGAAACTGCCGTGTGACTTTATGCCAGTAAGGTCTCAATGCATCAGGGGGATCGAGGAAGGAAGAAAAAAAGGCAAATTATGCTTTGAAGGATGAAGAGGGAGTTAGCTGATAAGCAAAGAGGAGCAGCGAGGGCAGGCATTACCAGATCAGGAGACTGAAATATGCAGAGAGATGGAAGGAGGGGCTCAGAAGCAAATCCAGGATATTAGTTCTCACGCATCAGACACACTAAGAGAAAGCAGCGGGGCTCAGGATCTGGTTTCTTCCTTTTAGGTTGCAAAGCCCCAGCCCAGCCCATTGCTCCCATCACCGAGGCTCCCAGCACAGGTGGAGGCAGTGGCAGTGACAGTGGCAGCTCGGGAAGCAGCCCCGGTGGCAGCGGATTCTGTGCCAACAGGGCCAGTGGCCTGTACCCCGACCCCACCGACAACAACGCCTTCTACAACTGTGTGGATGGACACACCTTCATTCAGCACTGCCAGTCCGGCCTGGTCTTTGATGCCTCTTGTTCCTGCTGCAACTGGTGATGTCTTTGCCGGACACCACGTCCCTCATTCCAGTTCAGAAATGGTTGTACAATAAAGGGTTGAGCACTACTGTGCGGTAGCTTCTACTTCTTTCCTGAAGGGTCTTGGATGTAGTTAACCTCGGTCTCCCAACGACATACGATACTCCACCAGCCCACCAGCCATGTGGTTTCCATGGTGAGCACCCACAGCATGCACAGCTCTCTCCTGGGTGCTGGGTAGAGGGAGCAGAGGGATTCGAGGAAGAAGACTGGTCCTTTCATTCTCAAAACATGTACTCAGAGGAGGGTGGGAGGAGACAAGAATAGAAGAGTCAAGTAATAAGGATTCATAAGCAAATGTATCTCTATACATTCCTTTAGAGCAGAGATTCCAAATGGTATGCCAAGAATTTTTAAAACATTCAATATCTGACGATTTAGTCAGATTCACTGACCTGTTTTCCCTGATAATGTCAAATAAAGAAATGACAACAGAGAGCACAACAATAGCCATCTAATGTGTATGAATCAAGATTATACCTATTTTTTTTTTATTTTTTGGTGTTGAAGAATTTTAGTAATTAGTTTATGTGTGCCATGCGACCAAAAAGGTTGAAAATTGTAGCTTTAGAGAACTATTTCTAAATGTTCAAGGGATGCTATAGTGAAGATTTGGAGGTAATTTATATTTGGAGGTAATTTGTATTGATTTCAAAGAGGAAGGGAGAAGGAGAAAGAGATAGAAACATCAATGATGAGAATCATTGATTGGTTGCCTCCGGCATGCTCCTTACTGGGGATCAAGCCTGCAACCCAGGCATGTGCACTTGACTGGAATCAAACCCAGGACCCTTCCATCCACAGGCCGACACTATTCACTGAGCCAAATTGGGTAGGGCATAAACTTAGAATGTAAATAGCTTTGATAAATTGGAGGTTGTAGTCATCCGTCCATAGACACTTAGATGGTCTCCATATCTTGGTTTATAAATATTGCTGCTATGAACAGGGGGTGCAGTTTGACTAAGTGCTTTCATTGCTTTTGGATATTGGATTATATAGTGGTTTTGTTCTTAATTTTTTGGAGAACATCCATATTGTTTTCCATAGTGGCTGTGCCAATTTACATTTCTACCAAACAGTATGCGAGGGTGCCCTTTTCTCACATCCTTGTCAATACTTATTATCTCCTGCCTTCTCGATGGGAGCCATTCTAACAGGCATGTGGTGACATGTCCAGTGCTTCTGTGCATTTTCCTGGTGCTTAGTGAGGATAAACATCTTTTCACGCACCTGTTGGCCACCTGGATCCTGGATGTCTTCTTTGGAAAATATTTATTCAGTTATCCCTCCCATTTTTGTTTTTTTGTTTGCTTGTTTTGTAAATCCTCATCCAAGGATATTTTTCCATTGAACAATATGGAGGTTCTCCAAAAATTAAGAACAAAGCTACTATATATATATATATATATATATGTATATATATATATATATATATATATATATATAGAGAGAGAGAGAGAGAGAGAGAGAGAGAGAGAGAGGCCCAGTGCATGAATTTGTGCATGGGTGGGATCTGGCCAGGCTGGCCTGAACTCTGCCACGTGGTCCAATTACTGTATGACCACAGGATGGGAATTCTTTCCAACATGCCAGTGCTCAGATAGCAGGCAAGCTGGACGGGGACTCAGCTGGAGTTTTTAAGGAGCTATTAAGAAGGGATGCTTTATCTGCAGGAGGAGAGGACATGGGCGGTTGGCTGTCTTGCCTGCTGGTCAAACTCCTGGTCAAGGGAACAACTTGCATATTAGCCTTTTATTAGATAGGATATATACTGAGTGGCCAGATTATTATGTGTTCAGAGATCATAATAACCTGGCCACTCTGTGTAATATGTGTATATAATTAAGAAGTCAAAAATACTACACAGTTCCCTAGAGGATCAATTTCATCAACTATATTACTTAGTATTTATAAATATTATCTAACCATTAGCCATTATATGTATAAGTGAAAGAATTGATAGCTAGACAGAAATAATTTTTTATAAATATATAATTTTTTATAAATATATTTTTATTGATTTCATAGAGGAAGGGAGGGAGACAGAAACATCAATGATGAGATCATTGATCAGCTGCCTCCTGCATGCCCCATACTGGGGATTAAGCCTGCAACCAGGGCATGTGCCCTGACTGAGAATTGAACTGTGACCTCCTGGTTCATAGGTCGATGCTCAACTACTGAGCCAGGCCAGTCAGGCCAGAAAGAAATAATTTTGAAAATTATAGTAGAAAATATTTTTCAGCAAAATTATATATTTAATTTTATTTGAGTCTAAGATAAGAAAAATAAAACAGGAAGTTTTCTGGTGCCAAAGTTTTCGATTGATTCTTTTTTCCTTTCTATTCCCCCAGCCCTACTCTCTTGGTGAGTGTGAAATCAAATTGCACTCAGTGCTAAGGAATGAGTGGAGAGTAAGCTGGGTCCCTTCTACCTCTACCTGGCTCTTGATGGACTACCCAACTGCAGCTGTGTCCATTATTTTACGTGCTCTGGGCCCTGAACTCTGCCACGTGGTCCAATTACTGTATGACCACAGGATGGGAATTCTTTCCAACATGCCGGTGCTCAGATAGCAGGCAAGCTGGACGGGGACTCAGCTGGAGTTTTTAAGGAGCTATTAAGAAGGGATGCTTTATCTGCAGGTCACTCCTATGGCACCAGGGGTGCCAAATTCAACAGAAAATCCTTCACTAAGTTGACACAGCAGCTAGACCTGAGAATCAAACAGGATAACTGGAGATTACTGCCTGGCTGCTTGTTTTTGCAAGTCCTTGACTCAACCCTGGTTTGCCACAATTCTGGATCTCAGTCCCTACACTGTTCTCCTGGGTGTCTCCGGAAAGTGTTTATCCCAGTTCTATCCAGACCACCAACCAGCCTACTCAATTGATATAAGGAGGTAGCGCAGTGTAAATGGTAGATTTTCATTCTACAGGCAGCTAATCCTGGATCTGGTGCTTAAGATTTGGTCCATTTTTTTTAAAAAAACATATTTTATTGATTTTTTACAAAGAGGAAGGGAGAGGGATAGAGAATTAGAAACATTGATGAGAAAGAGACATTGATCAGCCTCCTCCTGCATGCCCCTAATAGGGGATGTGCCCACAACCAGGATGCATACCTTGACTGGAATCAAACCTGGGACCTTTTCAGTCCCCAGGCCGACGTTCTCTCTACTGAGCCAAACCGGTTTCGGCTGGTCCATTTTTTCATCTATTTGGGCTGATAGTAAGAATAGGTAAATTAAGTAATGAGGAGAGCCCCCTGATAAGCATTCTTTGTTTTTTGGTCACTCGGCATCTACTCTCCATTCTTTTGAATTTCATTTTGTGACCAGTCCTGATGGAAATGAAAATACAAGTGTCCTGTCCTTTCCCTCATCGAATTAGTCTGGATTCACAATAAGCCTGCTAAGGTGCCGACATCCCATGATGCCCACCGTCTGCATTCCAGGCATTGTCATAGGACAATAAGCAGTATAGACAACATGTCTTACAGTCTATCAATTATTTCAGAGGAAGGAGAGACACTGAGTTTCAACTAGATCTGAGCTGGGTGCTGAAGAATTGAAATATCAGGGTAGGCAGTGAGGAGAAGGGAAGACATTACAGTCCAGGCAAAGGGTAGAGAAATAGTGAGAACAATTGCAATATAATATATTTAGGGATAATGAATAGGTCGTTTTGCTGAAGCAGAAATTTATTTTAAAACAATGGGTAATTTTTGGAAAGGTGGGTTGAAATAGATTTCAAACAAGAAATTCTAGAAATAGTCAAGTTGCAAATATTTCTATCAAAAGAGATTCTTTTCAGTATCATCGCCATCATCTCTTATCAGCAACATGAAATAAGTTTCCACCTCTCTGGAGGTAATTTGGAGCTGTGGAACCTTAGAGAGCTTTCTGTGACCTTTGGAAAGGATATTTAGGGACTCATACATTATTAGATGAAATTATTGTGTAAGAATGACTTAAGGTTGCCCTCACCAGTTTGGCTCAGTGGATAAGAGTGTTGGCCTGCAGATCAAAGTGTCCTGGGTTCGATTCCGATCAAGGGCACGTACCTTGGTTGCAGGCTTCTCCCTGGGCCTGCACCCTACCTGGTCAGGGTTCGGGCAGGAGGCAACCAATCAATGTGTTTCTCTCACCTCGATGTTTCTCTGTTTTTCCCTTGCTCTTCCACTCTAAGAATCAATAGGAAAATGACTTAAGGTCATTCCAAAGTGGGTAGAATGTTCAAAAAGCAGCATCTAATGTGAAAATGTTCCTTAGGCACTGATTGTACAAATTACATACAAGTAAAAAAGTTTAAGAACAGCTAATAACTTCCAAAGGCTTTTGTTATTTGCTTTCCAAGAAAGACAAGCTTTGGTGCTAGGCACGAAATGTCCACCACACGAAAACCTAACCACGTGTTGAAACAGGTGCTTATCAACCCTGGGACCTGCCAAAAAAAGCTATTACGCTGGTGCTTTCCATGGTGATGGTATCTGCCACCCTGTTTGGAGCCATGGCATGTTCTGTCCGCATGGAGCAGGGAGGGTGGTGGTGGAGAACGAGGTTGGAGGTCCACCAAGCGGTGTTTGTTTCTGATAAGCTATATGCACACCTGGGTAAACGTTCTCCGTTTGGAAGCCCTCGCGATAACCAGCATCTCGGCCGGCATAAAAAGCCAATCCGGGCCCTGCGGGGCCAGTACCGACGGCAGCCATGGCAAAGCTCCTTCTCCTCACAGGTGGGTCTGTACTCAGAGACAAAGCCTTGTTCTGCCTCAGCTGAAAGCTTTTTCTCTCTGGATCTGGCCGCTGGGAAGCAGCCTTCACCTTACACCTCAGTCCTTTTCTGTTCTTCGTTCATCATTTCGAATTTTTGAGAGAATCCTGACCTAGACAAGCCAGCTTTCCTCCTGTTAATTGATTTTGGTAATTTTTCCTTCTTCATTAAGCCCAGGGGCAGGGACCTAAAAGAAAGGCTGTTGGTGTCCAGTGTTGTCTCGGTCGTTTCCGGCTGGGTTGTTCCTTTCCTCCATTCATCCTCCTGCACCCCCTCTTTTTCAATGATATTATTTCTGTGTTCATGCTTGTATCCTTGGTCTAGCTTTCAGGAGGGAAAATCAGTAGGCACCGAGACAGTTACGCAAGCTATCTTTTTCTAATGTTTTCAGAATTATTTCTCTTTTATCCCCTAGATTCCTATTGAGCTGCTGCTGTATCATTAAAAAAATGTCACTGGCCGAGACCATTTGGCTCAGTGGACAGAGTGTCTGCCTGTGGACTGAAAGGTCCCAGGTTCAATTCCGGTCAAGGGCATATACCTTGGTTGCGGGCACATTCCCTCTCATTGATGTTTCTAACTCTCTATCCCTCCTCCTTCCTCTCTGTAAAAAAAAAAAATTTATAAAATATTAAAAGAAAAAAGTTGGTTCAAAAAAAAAATTCCCAGGCCCCAGGAGATACTGAATTCAATGACTTGGTGAATGCTTTGTCTGTGGAAGGCTGTACTCATCCCAGTTCCGGGGGGTGAAGCGTATATGTATGTATAGTCACTCAACAGAGTGGATTTCAGGTAATGACCGTCAACAGGTCTTCCGCAGATGGTAGACTTGCACTCTGCCTTCAGGAACAGTCATCCGATATGGAAGGTGGAAGAAGAGCGAGCCACAGCCATCTCTGACCGAGAGAGAGGAGGGAAGGGTGGATCTATTAGTGATGTCGCTGAGAAGCCTTATCTTTGGCAGAATCCCTAAGGAATCCCTAACAACCTCTGACTAATAGGACGGCATCGAAGTCCTCAGAATTCGATTTACAGGATAGACGACCGTGCCGGAGGACATGTTTTTATTTTTCCCTCTCTCTCTCTCTCTCTAGGTCTGGCCCTTCTGCTGAATGCTCAGCTAGGTAAGTCCTGGGTTTTATCTTCAGCATAATCTTTTCCTGCCCAAAACCACAAATTCTTACCAGTTATCCCTATGGCAATTATCTGCTAATCTATGTGACTTTTAAATATTCCAATACTTTTTTTTTTCCAAAGTCTATCAAGGGAGAAGCCATAGGAGGAAAGAGAGCTGCGATCTGCTTCATAGACGGGTGGGGTTGGTTGACCTGGGGAAAATCTAGGGTTTAGGATTGGCTGCCATGTTGTCTTCTTCAGCATGAAACGGGTGTTCACTGAGCTTCATATACCTTGGTTGCGGGCACATTTTTGAGACAAAATCTCAAAATCAATTCGTCAAAGTTAAAAACAGCCAACCCCCAGCCAGAATCCTGGAACCCATCTGAGAGAGTTGCTCACACACAGAGATGGGGCCTCTGAGGCAAAGGAGGGGAACAGGAGGCCCGAGACTCCTGGCACGTTTCGGTAACGTCCACACCAGGCCGTGGTGCTTCCCCCTGACTGCCCACAGGCTCTGCCTACCAGCTGATATGCTACTTCTCCAACTGGGCCCAGTACCGGCCAGGCCTGGGGCGCTTCACGCCCGATGACCTCGACCCCTGCCTCTGTACTCACCTGATCTACGCCTTCGCCGGGATGCGCAACAACGAGATCACCACCATCGAGTGGAATGACGAGACCCTCTACCGGGCTTTCAATGGCCTGAAAAGCAAGTAAGAGCAGGGGGAAATGTCTGGTGGAGTCTTTCTCTTGGTTCAGGACTTCCCAAACAGGATGTGCAGGTGAATCATCCGGGGTCTTTCTCAAACGCAGCTCCGATTCAGCGGGTCCGGGCTGGAGACCAAGATTCTGCATTTCCAATGAGCTCCCTGATGCTTCTGGCCCAGGACCCGCACTCTATGTAGCAAGAATATAGAGAGCACAGCGCCTGTGCTAGCAGCTATTCAAAAACAGATGAGCTGTGTTTCTTCCTTTCTTGGTCAAGCTTTTTAATGACTCAGAAAACGGCAGGCCATCTTAGCTACTTTCAGATCAGGGGGCAGAGGATGTAAGAAAACAGAAGCGTTCGCTGTAGTATTTGGATGGAGTTCTAGTTTGTGTCTTTAAAAAAAAAACAAACACAATCAAACCAATGAAAACCCTACTATCTTTTCACTTCTGACTTGTTCGCTTTAGTTATATGTGGGAGAAGTAGCACTCTCTTGGAAGTAGCACTCCCTTGGGAGTAGCACTGACCTGGGTACAGCTGCTCCAGGTAAGTTCTGATACCTCAGAGGCAATGAACCCTTTCGAGTGTTGTTTCTGGAAATGTGGCCCATTTGACTACCCGTACGGACATCACCTGGGGCACCTGATAACAAAGCCAACGCTTACCCCAGTCCAACTGCTTCAGAATCTCTGGGAAAGGAACCACAAACCTGGCATTTCCTGGTGCCCTCCCACACCCTTTGCACTTGATTCTAACGTTGGAGAACTGCTATTCCAGAGAATGTGTGTCATTCTAAGACACAGAGAGGCTGAGAAAGGAACTATGCTCAAGCCACATTTAAAATTTCATCTGATGGAATTGAATATGAGCATATGTGACAGGTGGATGGATGGATGGATGGATAGATAGATAGATAGATAGATAGATGATAGATAGATAGATAGATAGATAGATAGATAGATATAGATAGCTACATGTAGATACATATTTCAAAAAATGTCACCAATACATACTTCTTTTAAAACAAACAACCCATTTCCATAATTTCGTTTTCCCCAAAGAGCCCTGAGTAAATGTATGATGATCACAACACAAAGCATTGTTATGCAGAAAGTGTTCGGTTGTTCTGCAATAAACCTGTCAAGGCATTAAGACCGGGCCCAATACCCAAGCGATGTAAACTATACGAGTTTGATATTCATTGTCAACAGGGAGGCTCATGGGTGTTGAAGTTTCTCTCTTCTACCCTTCGCTTTCCAGGAACAGCCAGCTGAAGACGCTCCTGGCCATCGGCGGCTGGAACTTCGGAACTGCCCCGTGAGTCCCTAGGGGAGAGGCTGGTCCTTATTTGTATTGAAAACAAGGTAGCCCAGTGTGACCCGTGTCCCTTCAGACCTCACAGTCTAAGACAGGGTGTTAAGGATGCACAATAACCATCTCTGCTGCTTAAGTAAGTCACTACACCAGAGCCTCAATAATACATAGGACGCCATTGACTTTAGACATTTAAATGTGGGTGGGTATCCTGGGATCCTCTTCATCAAGGTTTAGTGAATGGGATTGTGAAAACAACCTCTTCTTAAAGACTCTCTCGAGAGCACAGCCCCTGAGAAAACTGTTGGAGCAAGTGTCTCTATTTACCTTCTGAGGGAAGGGAAGGGAAAGGCATGCAAGTGAATGAGACTTGGCTGAGGGCAAATGTGCGTGGGGGACTATTTGGAGAGAGATCACAGTGAGCTGTGAGTGGGAGCAGAAAGCTCACAGTTGGAGCTATAACATAGAAGCAACACTGAGGTGCAATGTAAGGAGAGGAGAAAACCAGGAACGTACTTTTCTTTGGGCTGTGGATCCTGGTGAAGACCTTGGAGGCAAAAATATAGGAGTTTGATATTACCACAAGGTGTTGGGGACCACAGAGGCAAGCGCTCACCCTGCCCTCTGGGGGTCTCCCGTAGCTTCACTGCCATGGTGTCCACTCCTGAGAACCGCCAGACTTTCATTGCCTCGGTCATCAAATTCCTGCGCCAGTATGACTTCGATGGGCTGGACTTCGACTGGGAGTATCCTGGCTCTCGGGGGAGCCCCCCTCAGGACAAGCACCTCTTCACTGTCCTGGTGCAGGTGAGCTGTGTTCCAGGTCATTTTTAAAAATTCATGTTTAAATTCCAGTGTGCATTCGATATTCTTTGGTCTTAGTTTCTGGAGGGCACACAACCCATTTCACGTGCAAGATCACTGAGGCAGAGCAGAAAACCCAGCTCCCTGTAACCTCAGTGGGAGAGGAAGGACCTGGATGCCCTATTGCCATGAGAATGCTGAAGAATGAAAGATGGATGATTAATTAAATTTAATTCGAAGAACAGTCATGAGTGTCAACTCAGAGTTCACGTTCATGGATATTCTCCTCCTCTCGCACAGGAAATGCGTGAAGCTTTTGAGCAGGAGGCCAAGCAGGTCAACAAGCCCAGGCTGATGGTCACAGCCGCAGTCGCTGGTGGCATCTCCAACATCCAGGCTGGCTATGAGATCCCCCAGCTGTCCCAGTGAGTGATCACTTGTCCCCAGCTCCTCTGTGTCACTTGTGTAAGAGACGCTCATCCTTAGTCTGTCTTGCTGTTCAGGGATCTTGTTGAGAAGGCTTAGGAAGGGGGATCTTTGCCTGCAGAGGTGTGGGAGGTGACCATCAGAGGTGGTTTTACCATCTTTACCTGGACTGCAGGTACCTGGACTACATCCATGTCATGACCTATGACCTCCATGGCTCCTGGGATGGCTACACTGGAGAGAACAGCCCCCTCTACAAATATCCAACCGACACTGGCAGCAACGCCTACCTCAATGTGGTGAGTCCCTGTACAGACATGTATTCAGACCAGAGATGGTGTCCTAAATCACATGGGGATTTGGGGGAAAAAACATAGATTCTGCAAAAGTCTTTACTTGTTATAACTGTTTGCATAAGTGGCTAATCAAATCCCTTTAACTATAATTCCACCAAAATGTGTTTGAAAAATACTAACAAATCCCTTGTCATTAAGATCCAATAATTAGCCTGCTAGAACAGGGGTCTGACATAACTAAGCCCTGGGCCATCAGCCTGGTGCGGCCTCTCTCTAACCTATTGCCATTGCAGGATTATATCATGAACTACTGGAAGGACAACGGGGCCCCAGCTGAGAAGCTCATCGTTGGATTCCCAACCTATGGACACACCTACATCCTGAGCAACCCCTCCAACCATGGAATCGGGGCCCCTATCACTGGCCCTGGCCCTGCTGGGCCCTACACCAGGCAGTCCGGGTTCTGGGCCTACTATGAGGTATGCGCCTGGCAATAGGAGAGAGACAGAGAAAAGCCATAGGTTGAATAATATAAATAATCCAACACATCTTGGCTCACTTAAGTAGTTGGGGCTAAAAGTAGATGCTCCTGGCTATTTATAGGGAAGGCAAGATGAGCACTCATGTGGCATGTTGGCCGGATTCCAAATACAGAGACAGCAGGAAAGAGAGATACCATCAATGAGATTACATCAGTGAACAGACACTGCTCGCTGCCTGCCAAGGCATTCTTTGATTGGAGAGCTTCTCCCACGTTGAAAATAAGTTACCTGAACGGGACAGAGATTTAGAATCAGAAATGAAGTGAGAATATGCTGATAGAGCTCTGTCCTTTTCAAGTATCTTTCATGTATCTCTTCTCTCTCTCCCTCCCCCATGCCCTTTTACCCCTGCTACATGGACACCTTGCCCACCTCTTGACCTCTTCCTCACCTCCTCTTAGATCTGTCCCTTCCTGAAGGATGGCGCCACTGAAGTGTGGGAAGCTGCTCAGGAAGTCCCCTACGCTTACAAAGGCAACGAGTGGCTTGGTTATGACAACACCAAGAGCTTCAAAGTCAAGGTGGACTGTGTGCTGCGGACTGTTGTGGCCTGTTGACTCCCATCGGGAGCCCTGGAGCTCCCGGTTGGCCTTGACGTCCGCGCTTCATTGGGTTTCTCTGTCATCCCCACAGGCCGACTGGCTGAAGAAGAACAACTTTGGGGGCGCCATGATCTGGGCCATCGATCTGGATGACTTCACGGGCACTTTCTGCAACCAGGGCAAATTCCCCCTGACCGCCACCCTGAAGGAGGCCCTGGGCCTGCAGAGCGGAAGTGAGTGTTCAGGCAGAGATGTTCAGGGATCTACATATGCTCCTTCTCCAACTCAAAAGATAGTTCTCCCACCTGCCCATCCCCATCGATCAGAGGCGTTTTCCCTTTGCATCTCCCTGCTCTTGAGAGAGAGGTGCTAACATCTTTCCCTGCCCTTGAACTTGCATGTCAGAAATGTCGCCCTCGCATGGGAAATCAAGTCTACCTGGGTGGGTTTTCCAGGTCGTCTGAGTCTTAAAGGTATAGCGAAACCTCAAGAAAGTAGGCTGACCTTCTAACCTAAGCATTTCCTTCTCTATGATCTCTTCATTAAAAGTCTCTTTCAGCTCCTCTGAGGAGATTTAACGAGAAAGGCTTTATAGTGCTCACATATTTCTAATCTGTAATTCAGGAAAATTATCAACCCTGTGAACTTTCCCCTGAGAGCTTATTTGCTCAGGATTTATACTCAGATCCTAGAAAAGTACTTTTCACACGTGGGTGCTCAACAAATTTGCTTGAATGGTTTTGACCTCGTCAGGGAAGCGAGAACTTAATAAAATTAGAAATCAGGCTGGCTGAAAATGATAGCTTTCCCTGCTGAGTATAGAGCTATCCCGGGGTCGTTTCAGTTGTGGGGATCCAGAGCTAACTGTATCCCACTTCCAGACCTCCCCCTACCAGTCACTCATCTGCTCTTATGTCGTTCCAGGTTGCACTACCCCCTCTCAGCCGGTTACACCAACAACTCTTCCTCCCACCAGCGGGAGCGGAGGCGGAAGTGGGTCCGGAAGTGGGGGCTCCGGCTTCTGTGCTGACAAACCCGACGGCCTCTACCCCGTGGCGGACAACAGGAATGCCTTCTGGCACTGTCTCAATGGAATCACGTACCAGCAACACTGCCAGGCGGGGCTCGTCTTTGACCCCAGCTGTTCTTGCTGCAACTGGCCATGAACCTGACCTGTCTCCATTCCATAGGGTTTTGAACAGCCTTCTTTTTTTCTCTTGCCTCTCACTGGGGTTCTGCAATAAAATCCATCCGTCAAAACATAAAGCGGCCTTGGTGTACGTGATTTGGGTGGAAACCTTGCCAGATGTGAAAATGCAGGCTGTGCGAAATGGCGTGGAGTGGCTGAAGCGAGGGCGGGAGGATGTGGCGGAGAGGACCACACGGTGGTCTCTGTCTTCTGCGTCGATCGGCAGGCAGGCTGGAGGCTGTCAGGTGGAAAGGTTTGGAGGTTTGGTGCTGGAATGAGATGTGGGCATGTCGGAGATCGGTCTGTCTCCTGGTGACCATCATCAGGAAGGAGCCGAAGTGATTCTGTGAGATGAGAGAGCCCAGGCCTGCTCTGCCCAGTGGATAGAGCGTCGGCCTGCAGACTGAAAGGTCCCAGGTTCCATTCCGATCAAGGGCATGTATCCTGGTTGCAGGCACATCCCCAGTAGGGGGCGTGCAGGAGGCAGCTGATTGATGTCTCTCTCTCATCGATGTATCTAATTCTCTATCCCTCTCTCTTCCTCTCTGTAAAAAAATCAATAAAATATATTTTTTTAAAAAAGAAAGGACATTGAGCAATGGCCTTCCAACTGGATTCTAGCTCCTTCCTGTGGACTCTGTGAAACTCCCCTAAAACTACATAATAAATTATTTGCTGCTTAAGATGGCTCAAGTTTCTTCCTTTCACTTGCACCTACGAGAACATGGACTAATAAAAAAGCACGCAGTGGCTCACGTTTTTTCCTGGCATGCTTCCTCTATGTCAAACTCTAGGAATTGTACTTACTTATTTAATTCTCCCAGCATTCCTGTGAGGAAGATACTGGTAACATGAATTCTAGGAGACTGAGGCGCAGAGGAATTAGGTGACCTGCCCAACACCACATGGCTAATAAGTTGCAGAGCCGGATCCAAAGGCAAGCCAGCTGATTTCAAAGTGTCTGCATTTTACTGCCTCCTTTGGCATAGACCTCCGTGTTCTCATGGTGGAAGTCTGCATTCTGGTAGCAACGAGGCACACACTCGCAGCCTTCTGGGTAATGACCATTCATGAGCTCACAGCACTTACTGGTTATCTCCTCCTTCTCTTTCTCCTTCTCCTTATTCTTACTCTTATTCTTATTATTTTGGGATAATCCTCACCTGAGGATATTTTTCCATTGATTTTTAGGAAGAGTAGAAGAGAGAGGGAGAGACTGAGAGACTGAGAGAAACATTGATGTGAAAGAAACACATCAACTGGTTGCCTCTTGCATGCACACTGACCAGGGCCCAGGCCTGGGAGAAGCGTGCAACCAAGGTACATGCCCTTGACCAGAATAGAATCCGGGACCCTTTGGTCCACAGGCCAACACTCTATCCACTGAGCAAAACTGACTGGGGCCTTACTGATGATTTATTACGTGCCAACTTATGTCTTAGGTACTAAAGAAGGTGGTCAAGTTTGCATTGTAGTGTAAATGAGCTGAGAAGCCATTAGAAGGACATGGATTTCTTTTTTAAAAAATTATTTAATGTATTTTATTGATTTTTTTACAGAGAGGAAGGGAGAGGGATAGAGAGTTAAAAACATCGATGAGAGAGAGACATCGATTAGCTGCATCTTGCATGCCCCCTACTGGAGGTGTGCCCGCCACCAAGGTACATGCCCTTGACCGGAATCGAACCTGGGACCTTTCAGTCTGCAGGCCGATGCTCTATCCACTGAGCCAAACCGA
>PVJN01018905.1:0-37955 GCA_004026805.1 Lasiurus borealis
CGATTGAGGTTGGTGTACGTGGGCCGCTCAATGTCCAGGTTGCGCCGACATATGTCATAGATGGCCTCGTTGTCCACCATGAAGGCACAGTCGGAATGTTCCAGGGTCGTGTGGGTGGTCAGGATGGAGTTGTAGGGCTCCACCACGGCCGTGGACACCTGGGGGGCTGGGTAAATGGCAAACTCGAGCTTGGACTTCTTGCCGTAGTCAACCGAGAGCCGTTCCATAAGCAGAGATGCGAACCCGGAGCCGGTGCCGCCCCCGAAACTGTGGAAGATGAGGAAGCCCTGCAGCCCCGTGCACAGATCCGCCTGAGAGGAAGCAGAGACCGTGAGCAGCGCCTTCTGAAGCCACAGTGCCCACCTCCAGCAAGCCTAGATGACTTCTCTTTGACGCCACAAGTTCAAATGGGTCCCAGTCACCCCAGGGAACATGCATTCCACTTGGCGGGAAGGCAAAGCAGACACCAGAGATGTACGTATGGATGCACTGCAGCCACACCAGACAGGAGGACCGTGGGGTCAGGATTCTGCCCTGGGTTTTTCCAAAATGACCTTGGAAGGCTTCCCGGCACCCTGCTTACCAATTTGCGGATCCGGTCCAGGACCAGGTCAACAATCTCCTTGCCGATGGTGTAATGGCCTCTGGCATAATTATTGGCTGCATCTTCCTTCCCGGTGATCAGTTGCTCAGGGTGGAAGAGCTGCCTGTAGGTCCCTGTGCGCACTTCATCTACAAAGAGGACACATGCGCCATGGCCTTTAAGGATGACTGTTAACTCACCAGCATGGACAGACTGGGGGGCCGTTCAATTCTGCCAAGCACGTCTGTTCCTTGCAGTTGAACAGCATCGGTGTATCACAGGGAGGCTCTAGATAATACACAGAGCACATGTGCAATCTATGGCTCTAGGGAGGTAAACTTAGCTCATGGCACAAATACCAAACTGACTGGTTTAAGAAGCGAACCTCTGCACACAGGCAATTCTACATATTTATTTCACACCAAAAGGTACCATTTTAAAAATGGTTTATGCTGGACAGTCACTAAGTCTGTGTGATTTTTGCCAGGCAGTCCTATCAGGGCACCTGTGTGGCTTTAGGGTGACATTCTGTCATCTCTGGGTGACCACTGACAGGTGCTCTTTTCAGCTCTCCTCAGGCACCTCCTAATCTGGAGGAACCCAAGGAATGTTCTCCAACTTCTATTTCTGAGCTGCAGGCCATGACTCATGCACCAGCTGAGAGAGTGCACAGCATTAAGGTGACCGCCTACCTGGGCTGAGGAAGTCATGAATGGATCTGACATACGCCCAGCTTACTCCTGGCAAAGCAGCTTTCTGCTGTATGTTAGGTTTTCCTCAACCAGTATCCCCAGCCCCACATTTCAAGCACCAGCCTTTCAGCTTCTCACCTAACATGGTCACGGCTTACCTGGGTGTTCATCCGTCCTTTCTGCAGAGGAATTCCAAGGAGAACCCTGGGGGATTAACCAGGCTCCCCCAGCCACCCCCCCACCCCCCGCTTGCCTGAGTACCTACCAACCACGGTGGGCTCCAGGTCCACGAACACTGCTCTGGGCACATGCTTGCCAGCCCCAGTCTCGCTGAAGAACGTGTTGAACGAGTCATCCCCGCCACCAATGGTTTTGTCGCTGGGCATTTGCCCGTCAGGCTGAATGCCATGTTCAAGACAGTATAATTCCCAGCAGGCATTGCCGATCTGGACACCGGCCTGTCCCACGTGGATAGAAATGCACTCGCGCTGGGAAACAGAACATAAATGTGAGACCCCTGCCCCATCATCTTCAGGCCATTGTCACTATATGGCATGAAAATAAAACCTGATCTGTAAATTAGGAGTCATATGTCCCTTAATGACAGGAATGCATCATTAGACCATTTCTTATCACTGTTTGAACATCATAGAATGAACTTACACAAACCTAGATGGTATAGCCTACTACACACCTAATTATATGGCACAGCCTATTGCTCCTAGGCTACAACACAGCATGTTACTGTGTTGAATACTGCAGGTAATTATAACATAATGGTATTTGTGTATCTAAACATGTCTAAACACAAAAAGGACAGTAAAATACAATATAAAATATAAAAAATGGTACACCATAAGTGTATAGGGCACTTATCCTGAAGGAAGCTTGCAGTACTGGAAGTGAGTTAAGTGGTGAGTGAAAAGTGAAGGCCTAGGACTGTGGTCGGCAAAACTGCGGCTCTCAAGCCACATGAGGCTCTTTGGCCTCTTGAGTGTGGCTACTCCACAAAATACCATGGCCTGGCCGAAACCGATTTGGCTCAGTGGATAGAGCATTAGCCTACAGACTGAAAGGTCCCAGGTTCGATTCCGGTCAAGGGCATGTACCTTGGTTGCGGGCACAACCCCAGTGGGGGCGTGCAGGAGGCGGCTGATCGATGTCTCTCTCTCATCAATGTTCCTAACTATCTCTCTCCCTTCCTCTCTATAAAAAAATCAATAAAATATATTTTTTAAAAAATACCACAGCCTGGGCGAGTCTATTTTAAAGAAGTGGAGTTAGAAGTTTAGGTTTAAAAAATTTGGCTCTCAAAAGAAATTTCAATCGTTGTATTGTTGATATTTGACTTTGTTGACTAATGAGTTTGCTGACCACTGGCTTAGGATATCACTGGACAGACATTACTGCAGACTGTTTGAACACTATCCCACTCCTCCTTCCTCCTGACAGGGTCAGAAATAGAACATCGAAGCTGTCAGCGCTGCTCTGTGCACAGGGATGGGGGTCGAATGGAAACATCAAGGAGAAGCTGGCTGGGTAAGGGACAGAACACTGTAATAGTGACTGTCAGGAGGAAGTGAAAGGTGGCTGGAGGACCAGGAGGAATAAGAAATCAATAGGGAGACATAAAGGAACACAGGGGATTGTCATGGCAATGTGGTTTCATTATTTCATGTTGGAGCAGTGGCCAGATGAAGGGACTTTCTGGTAGTCATGATAAGAGACGGAATTTAACATGGCGAGGGTGTGAAACTGAGCACTCAGTTTTAATTTGTAAATCTGTTGTCGGTTCCATTGACCCTACTTGGCACAAAACGCTCTCTCTAGCATTGAATTGGTGGGAGAAATAACACTTATCTAGGCTTTACAGCATTATCGTCTGGAAATATGTCCTAAGGATAGGGACAGGCTGGCACCACAGAAAGTTTTTACAGCAAAAACTTTTGTGGACTTCAATTTAAGGAACTTCAGATATAATGGACAAAATTTCAGGTCCATTTGCCATATGTGAAAATGAGCACCGTGTTCATTTTAAAATGCTTTTGGCCAAGATTTGCTTATAACTAAATTAACAGGGTTTGGTTTTGTTATGAGTTCACTGATATTTTTAACAAATTTTAGTGAATAAGCCATATGTTGGGGAAGAAACCCCTGCAATAATTTTGCACACATAAATATTACATATCTAACAATAGGGTGGTGAAGGGCGGGCTAGAAAGGGTCAATATAATACTTTCAACAATAAAGATTAAAGAATATATTACGTAGCCACAACTACGGTCTACGTATTTAAATCCAAGAGTGGCCACTGGTAAACGTGATCACACTATCTCTCCCGCGGTCACTGGTTCTGTGGCCCCCTGGCATGACTTACTACAGCAGTTTGTTTTGCTTTGTTTTGTTTTTAATATATATATTTATTGACTTTTTTAAAGAGAGTAAGGGAGAGGGATAGAGGGTCAGAAACCTATCAGCTGCCTCCTGCACACTCCCCATTGGGGATGTGCCCGCAACCAAGGTACATGCCCTTCACCGGAATCGAACCTGGGACCCTTCAGTCCGCAGGCCAATGCTCTATCCACTGAGCCAAACCGGCCAGGGCTACTACAGAAATTGTGTGTTTTTAATATATTTTATTGATTTTTTACAGAGAGGAAGGGATAGGGATAGAGAGTTAGAAACATCGATGAGAGAGAGACATCGATCAGCTGCCTCCTGCACACCCCACAGTGGGGATGTGCTCACAACCAAGGTACATGCCCCCGACCGGAATCGAACCTGGGACCTTTCAGTCCGCAGGCCGATGCTCTATCCACGGAGCCAGACCGGCCAGGGCACCACAGCAGTTTAATGGGCGCCCCACGACGTTCCCGCTTGCGGCGAGGGGCAGCGGAGCGTGACTGTGCCTGGAGGGTGTCTGGCGCCTAACCTTGACCGACATGTTCCGGACGCCAGAAGCGCCCCAGGCCCAGCGGGGTCAGGAATGACACCCTCCCGCCCTGCTGCCACCCAGGCCTGACTCCCCGCTCCCCCCCACCCCTGGGCCCGGCGGCGTACCATGGTGCTCACTGCCTGGCCTCAGCCGTGCGTGCTCCCACCTCCGCTCCGTCCAACTCTGCGCGCGCCCAACTGCCCGCCCTTCACGCTGCGCGGAGTCCTGATTGACACGCCATCCACGCAATTGCCATTGGCTCTGGCTGCTCTGGGGGGCCGGGCCTTAGGTGGGGACTCCAACGGCGATTGGCTATTTTCTTGAGACACAAACTCTTTTTTGATTGGTCATCTCTTTGGGTAGGAAGTGATGGCTCCCCGGTGCCATGCGGGGCTGATGCCTCCTAAGCCGCTGTGGGGGGCCTCTGCCTTTTGAGGGGGAGGTCCCTCTACGGAAGCTCACACCTCCTGAGCTCTATGTGCTTATGGGTAAAATGTAGTCTTTCTACAGGGGTGTCAGCAGTTATGAGAGCTGCTAACTGTGACAGGCCTTTACAGACTTAAGCTAGAGCAAATCCCTGCAAGGGCTATTCAGTTAGCCTGTTTTTACTGCTGCTGATGTACCCTAGGCTGGTAAAATGTATCTTTATTTATTTATTTTAATATATTTTATTGATCTTTCACAGAGAGAAAGGGAGAGAGATAGAAAGTCAGAAACATCGATGAGAGAGAGACATTGATCAGCCGCCTCCTGCACGCCCCACAGTGGAGATGTGCCCGCAAGCAAGGTACATGCCCCCGACCGGAATCGAACCCGGGACCTTTCAGTCCGCAAGCCGACACTCTATCCACTGAGCCAAACCAGTCTCGGCAGTATCTTTATTTTTTATTGACTGATTTTAGTGAGAGAGAAATGTCAATTTGTTGTTCCACTTATGTATGCATCCATTGGTAATTGTATGTGCCCTGACTGGGGATCGAACCTGCGACCTTGGCACATCAGGACGATGTTCTAACCAACTGAGATACCTGGCCGGGCATGCATTTTAAAGTCCAGAGTGTGTCAGGGGACCAACCTATGTGATAGGACTCTAGCAAGATGTGGACCACAAGGATAAGCTGCTGGAAGGAAGTGGCTGGGAAGCTCTAGGACAGATGGAGGGGTTAAGTATACCTTCCAGGAGCATTGGAATATCTCAGTGGGGTCTCAAGGAAAGTATCTCCAGTTTTCCTCCCCTGAGACCTCCAGATAAATTGGATGGAGGACCCAATGTGGGGGATCAATAGGTTATTCAGGGCAGGCATGGGAATAAGGTCAGAGGGCAGGAAAGTCCGGCTGGGCACATAGACTGCAGGGTAATGGGTGACCCTGGAGGTTCTGGGTGAGGCTGGTGTGATTGCAGCCAGATTGAGAAGATTGGCTGTGGGAGAGGGGGTATATGACAGTAGGAGGAGAATGGGAGAGGGAACCCCACAAGTGATCCTTGCAGGAGGCTCAGGAATTACCCACAGATTCACACACCTTGTGAACAGACACACAGAATGTCCAAGGTTCCTGGAAGAGTGACTGAAGCCCTCTGTTCATCTCTGTCCCAAAGTTCCCTGCATGCCTGCTGCTGGTCCTTGGATGAGTCTGTGTTTACCCCACAGAGGAAAAGAGCCCCTTCACTTGGCTCTTCTAACCTGAACGAGCTAGAACTTTCCTAGAGAAGGCAGGACCAAAACGGAGTTTAATACAGAGAATATAAGAACAATCTAAAGTAAATGAAAACAAAAACAAGACAGCCCTGTCCAGTGTGGCTCAGTGGGTTGAGCTCTGTCCCATGCACCAAGAGATCACCGATTCAACTCCTGGTTTCAGAGTACATGCCCAGTAGGGGTGCAAGAGGCAGCTGATGGAGAGTTTCATCTCATTGATGTTTTCCTCTCTCAAATCAATTAAAAATATATACGTATACTTTAAAAAAAACACACCACAGATGCAGTATTTAAAGAAAACACACACACACACAGATTGCTAGGTCAATAGAAGCATGAGATGATGTTCTCAGTGGCAGTTCAAATGGTCTGAATTTTAGCAAACACACACTGTGGATTCAGTGTGACGACTCTTCAGCTACCCACACACCCCTTGCTCTGGCAGACTTCAGAGAGTGTGGTCTGGGGGTTAGAGGATGAGGCAGCTAACTAGAGCTTCCAGGGGTGGTGTTTGGAAAACCAAATCGGGGACTCTTCCCAGAGGGGCCTGACAGTGAGTGCAAGGAAGCAGGGTCAGCTTTGGGCAGAGAGGTTCCCAGGAAATGGGGCAGGAGGGAGAAATGCACCTGTTGTCAGGACTGGAGCCGATGGGGACAGACAGGACTGCCATGGCCAGCACTGAGAACAGCATGAAGGAAGTGCTGGAACGCCAGTCGTGATGAGTGACGGGGAGGTCATATGGGCCAATATACCAGTGGGCTTTGAATGGTAGCATTTGGGGTGGATTTGGCCTGGGGAGGATAGCAGGCTAGGGGTGGGGCTGGGGTGGGGGTGTCCAGAGAAGACGGAAGCTGTGGGAGATAGGCAAAGGCAGAGGAAAAGATAGCAATCAGGACTGACATGGACCAGCTGCATGGACTAACGACCCCTGCTGTGGCCCTGACCAAACAGTAGAGACCACCACCCTGAAAGGACACAGCTGGAAAGCTGATGAGTATCCTATTGGGATCCTCCCCCGAGACCTCCAGATAAATTCCCGCAAGAGGGAGGACCCCATGTGGCTATCTCTATAGGGCATGCTCGAACCTCCCCCCAACCCCTTACCTCTCTCTCTCATCTCCTATGTACCAAAGGCCCTCCTTTTGCCTCTGTAACTTGTTTCCTGAGTCCTTTCTCCTACCTCAGTGACTTTCTAAGTAAACTTTATCTTAATAGTTCGAGTGTTGACTCTGAATTCTCTCTTAGCCAGAACTCAAATTCCACTGTTGCTGAACCGAGGTCTAATCTGACGCCACCGGCCTAACACCTGGTGCCTTTTCGCCGCCATTTCCACTTATTAAGGTTGATTTTTTCCCCCCAATGAAATTAAGTTCTCAGAGTACAAATCTTGCATTTGTTTTGTTAAATTTATTCTTTTTCTCAGCTTTATTGACATATAATTGACATATTATTCTAAGTATCTTTATAAATTTATTCTTTTTGAGGCTATGTAAACAGAATTGTTTTAATTTTATTCTCCATAGTTCTTTGCTAGTGTAGAGAAATACAATTGATTTTTGTATTTTTCAGCTCTACTGAGGTATGACTGGCAAACTGTAAGATATTTAAAGTGTACCTCATGATAATTTGGTATATATATGTATTTTGAAAGGAGTCTTCCCATCTAGCTAATTAACACCCTATTTTAAGATTTTTCATCAAAACATTTAAGTTCCACTCTAATAAATTTCAATCCTGGGTTACAGTCATCATGTTATGCATTAGATCCTCTGATTTTTGTCTATTTATCTTGTAGCCTGCACCTTTGCAGGGAACTTGTTGGTTTCGATGTTTTTGGTGTGAATTCCTTAGTATCTTCTATACATAAGATTATGTGACTAGAGATAATTTACTTCTTCCTCTCCAGTGTGCTTTGTTCAGTGAGGTCCCAGCACTGGCCCATCCATATCCCTGGAAGTTTACAATTCACTGTGTCTTCCATGCTAGGCCTGGTATATCCACTGTAGCTGCCTGTGAGAAGGACCCTTCTCCTGCTAGATAAAAAGTCAGTGCTCCGAATCACTGCACACTAGCTCTCAGGTGGTCATCGGTTAGGCTTTAGGGAAGTTCCTGTTACAAAAGCACCTGTCTCTTGGCTTGAAATGCATTTTTCTAGATTTTTTATGAAGGCATTTCAGAACAAGGAACATTTTATGTTTAGGCCACATGGGAGCAGGTTAAGGGAATTGTCATTCCTGCAGAAAGTGGGATTTCTCCATTTAAGAAGTTCCCCAAGACAACATCCGGCAAATATCAGAAGGGACCAAGGAGTGGCCAAGGCACGGTGTTCCAGGTGGCACCATCTTGTCTGGGAGTCCACTATCCTATCATACTATCGGCATCCCACTGAGCCAGACAGGCTGCAGGTGCCCCTACATGCTATTCCACAAACCACAGATAAACCTGAAGACATGTATGAAGTTCCGGGGGAAGAGGACATCTGTTGGTTTTGCTTTGTTTGGATGGATTGTTATCAATTTATCTCTGAACAAGTTAACACATTGTCACACCATCTTTTTCACTTTCAATTAAGTGGGAAGAAGCAGAAGGACAAAGATGCCTCAGCCCCAGGAGTAAATAAGCCTGAGGGGAGGTTGTGAAAGCCATGGGTGGGACACAGGGACCGGCATGGAGTGGGTGCTCAGGACGTGGTACCTCTCACTGATTATCCATGATGGGATTATCATGTGGTTCCCAGGGTCCTCCAGGCCTAACAGGTACTCCTAGGCTAGGAGAGGCTGCCACTGGCATCTGAAGTGCCCTAGTGGCTTGTCCCCAAGAGTCTGCTTGCCTCCTTCCAAAACACTGACTATAGCTACAGGCTCAGAACAGCCAGCATGAGTTTTGCCAATTCCCAAAAGCTCACTCGCCAATGTATGAGGGTGGTTCCAGTGCACAGGAGAGATTGCCCAGGGCCACTGCAGCACCCAGTGTAGCACTGCTGAGAGGGTGGGGCTCTACCTGTGATGGGAGGAGGGCTAGGAGCCAGGCAGGGCTGGAGTTGGCTACAGTCTGTGAAAGGGTTAATGCTGGCAGCTGGTGAGCAGGCCACTGCTGGGAGCACTGGGGAGAGAGCCTGGGAGAAAGTTCTCTAGACACAGACGTAGCAGGAGCCCCATTGGACCAGTGCCCTGCCACACGGTGCCCAGGGCTCTCCCCTTCTCCTCGGCTCCTGTTCCACTGCAGATCTCTGTGCATGACTGGCTTCTATCACTCCCCGGGCAGCACTGCTCCAAAGCTGGAGTCAGGGGAAGGGCAGTCTGCCTGGGAGGTGAAAGTAGAATTCTCCCCACATGACCCACCCTTTCCAGCCACAGGAAATGGTTACAGCCTTCAAGAATGGGCCAGCGAGTGGGGGCCAGAGCCCAGGCAGGGCCATCCTTGTATCAGCGTCTGGCTCTGAGCAGGAGCAGTGGCCATTGGGGCAGGAGCTGGGACGCCTCTAAGCCACGTGGGCAGCCGGGTTTGGGGGTGAAGAGGCCAACTCTGTTTGCTCAGGGTTAGCAGTCACTTTTGGGGCCTTTGCCTGCAGACGAAGACATTAGGTCAGGGCTCTGGCCAACAGCCTCCCAGTGCAGCAGCACCTGGTAGCAGAGTGGGCCCACCGCTCACCTCCTCATACTTGGTTGTCCAGTAGAAATGGCCTTCTCCATCCACGTACAGTAGCAGCAGGTCACAGAAGAAGGTGATCTGGGAGAGTCAGGGCAGACCCGTGTCTCGGCCCCGGCCTGCCCTCCTGGCATGCCCCCAACCCTCACTCTGAGATGCAACAGCAGGCAAAGGGGGCTGTGTGCATGCAGGCAGCCCCCAGCACGTGCAGTCTGCAGCCAGAGGGAGCCCAGAATGGCCACACTCACCACGCCCAGCCAAGCCGCTCCGGTGCCCAAAGTGATGGTCATGGGGATGAGCCCAAACTTCCCTGCCTGAGAGACACCTGGGCTGAGTCTGTCAGACCATGATTGCTGCCTCCTTCCACCCCAGCTCTGCCCATCCCACCTGGCCCTCCTACCTGCCCAGTAACGATGATGTCGAAGCGAATCCCATAGAGTTTAAGCAGGCTCCGGGCCTCCGCACCTGAGGCTTCCCTCCAGTGAGTGGCTGTCCTGTGGGCAGGAGAAAGTCTGCGGCCTGCTCTGCCCACTCCCAGGCTGGCTGGCCCGCCCCAGTCTCATCCATTGGCTCCACCAAACTCCGGCCCAGCCCAAATCCTGGGTCTCAGCTCTGTGTCGTTGCTCAGTACCCAGGGGCAAAGCAAACCAGAACCTGCCTCTCAGAAGCTCCCTGCCCTCTGCGGAGACAAGGACGAGACAGAGAGTCTCTAAATAGACACTGGCAGTGGGGGTGGGGTGGGGATGAGTGGGGTCAGGTCAGGGTTGTGAGCATCCAGAGGGTGGAACTCAGTCTCCCCTAGGAAGCGGGGGAGGCTTCCTGCAGGAGAGACTTTCAGGCTGGGTTTTCAGGGTTCAGGAAGGAGTTCTAGGCAGAGACAGTAGGGCCAGTGGGAGCACAGAGATGAGGGGAGGAGGGTGTGGCAGGGAGCCAGCCCCATAGAGTTGCAAAGGGCTAGGGAGGTCAATGAAGCTAGGTATGTGCCCTTGACTAGTAATCAAACCCACAACCCTTCGGTGTGTGGGCCAATGCTCTAACCATTGAGCAACTGGCGAGAGCCTGCCAATGCTAAAGTTTTTGAGTGTGACAATAGGGAACGTCCCATAAGGAATGTCCTCATTCTCAGCAGAGTGTTGAGAGGGGTGAGTGAGTATCTAGATGTCTGCCACTTACTTCTCAAAGGTTGCATCTGAAATCTATCTGATTATATCTGGCTCATGCTAGAAAGGAAAGGAGAAGCAAATGTGGCAAACAACAAACAAATAAAAAACTGGTGAACTCAGATGAAAAGTATATATGTGTTCATGATATTAACCTTTGAACTTTTCTTATAGATTTAAGAAATTTTTAAATAAAACCTTAAGGAAAAGGTAAAAAAGGAACCCCCTGTGCTATGGAGGGCAGATGCTGAGGCAGGGTGGGGTAGAGGAGGGGCTGGAAGTGAGGAGTCCTAAGGGGACAGATGGTGTGATGGGGGAAGAGCTCAGGAGGACAACTGGACAGGGCCTAGGCTGAAAATACCCCCTCCTGCTCCTGGGATCGCCCTTACACAGAGCGGAGCATCCAGAGGGCTCGGCAGAGGTGGGGTCTGTCCTGACCTCCCCAGGAGGACAGGTGAAGGTGCACCTGGCTGAGGAGCAGCATGTGGGTACTGGGGACGGGGGCAGTGGCACCTGAAATTGTAGCTCCTCTGCTGCAGCTGGAAGGAGTAGTGGGGTTGGCAGTCAGAGCCCCCAATGTCCAGGTTGCAATCCCAGAGGACATGGATGCTTATAGCACCGCCCTGCACACAGCACATCAATGTTCCACTGTCACATGGGCTGGGACTGTTTCCCCGAGTCCTTCCAGAACCCTGCCCACCACAGACCCACCAGCAATGCCAGGTCCTCAAAGACCCCTCCAGCTGCGGCCACGAGGTCTCCAATGCGGAACACCGGACAGTAGGGGCTGGAGCGGGGATCATATCGGCAGCGCTTGAAATAGGTGTTGTCCCAGGTCTCCAAGGCATTGGATCTGAGAGGGTGGGGGAGGGAAGGTTAGGCCAGGATGGTGATAAGGGGAGTCTGGGGCCCGCCAGGACTCACCCATACTTACTTGGAGAAGCTGAACCTGCTGAAAGTGACAGTGTTTTTGATGAACAGTGTAAAGTTCTCGGCCTGGATCAGTAGGGGCTCCCTGTGGGGTGGGGGAGGTGAGGGGTGGACTCTGCCGGTCCTGCCACCCTGCCTTGGGATTTGGGGGAGACTTACATGGGCACAATGTTGCTCTCCACTGGGCACCAACCCTGGATCTCACAGGTACTATGGGTCTCATTGAACACCACACACTGGCCTGTTTTTATGCCTGGAAAACACAAGACAGACTCTAGACCTGAGGTGGGGGATGGGTTGACAAGGGGCTTTCGCAAAAAGGAGAGACACAGAAGCACTACCAGGCCTGTACCCAGGAACCACCCAGAGTCACAGCCTGCCCCCCCCACCCCAGCCCCATTCCCAGTAGAGGCACTGGAAGACTGGGCCCATGGTTACCATGGCTGTGTGTCCCTGTCTCCCCTTCTGGACAGTCTTCGTGGGCCCAGCAGCTAGCCAGCGGGATGGAGGGGTGCTGAGGTGGGTGAGAGCAGAGTTGTCAGGGACCCAGTGGGCGGCCCAACCCTGCTGTCCACAGGGACCTATCCCACCCACTTTAGTTCCCCAGGGTTCTCTGAGCTTGGGGGCACATGGAAAAGCTGGAGGGTGCAAATAAAAGGAATGGTCAGAACCGGGAGGGTGAGCAGTCCCCAACCAGAGGGGTGCAGATGCCGTGTTCCAAAGCAAGGCAAGGCTCCTTTCCTCCTGGTAGTTCTGTCCCTGGTGGGGACCAAAGTGGTTTATCGAGGCCCAACTCCTCTGGTCCCAATTCAGATCACACAACAGGGAAGGTGGGGGGAGCCTGAGAAGGGTAAGTTCCTGCTGGAGGCACTGGGCATGGCAGACAAAGGACAGGACCCTAACCCAAGGGGCCTGGGTCGGGAAGTAGGACCTCACAGGCCAGACCCTTCCCTGCTTGTTCTTCAGTAAAACAGGGACATTAATGCAGGCACACCGTCACAGAGTTGGGATCAGCCAGGAGGGAGAAGTGGCGAGCTTTCTTGGGGTCCCAGACCCTGGAGAGGAAGGTACCCTTGAGCATCAGGCACTTGTGCTGACACTTGCACCACTGTCCAGGGCAGCCAGTTCAGGGGAAGCAGGAGGAACAGTGTCAAGGAAGGGCTAGGGGATTCTGAGAAGCCAAACGAGATGATGGGATTTTTGGGGGGTGGGACTATGCTAAGTGGGCAGAGGATACTGTGGGGCCATTTGTTCTGCCCCACGTCCCTACCTGTGTCCTGAGGAGTCTGCCCCTTTTTTCCACCCTGGCTGGGCCACCATGTCCTCCTATTGGACCCCATGGTGATCACCACAGGGTCTGGCCTCTGACCTCATCCACCTCCACCCAGCAACCAGAGTGGTCCATGCCATGTACAGAAGATGGGGTACCCCTCTCCAAGCCCATCCCTGGATGCCTGCTGTTCCTGTGATTGAACTCACCTCCTGGGTTCACGGGCCCTGAGATCTCAGGCCACCCCCTTCCCACCCCAGTCCAAGTCTAGGCTCCAGACCCACTCAACAGCTGCCTCACCTCAAACAGCTCAGGTCCTTGCCCACACAGCCCTCTGTCCGGACATCTTTAAGATTCCACTTGAACCTCCAGTCCCCACAGAAAACCCTTCCTACAGCCTCAGGCAGAAGCACCTCTTCACCGCTCTCTTCCCCCTGGCCCCCCACCCTGTCTCCCAGCTGCAGGACAGCCACTTGGGCTGGGATGTCTGTGCAGGACTTTCTTGAAGTACAAGGGACAGAGTTTTTCAAGACCAGCACAGGGCCTGGCCTAGGGGAGGCGTGGCAGGTGTTTGCTGAAGGAGCGCAGTACATATGCTACAGGTGGCCAGGACTCCTGAGGAGAGCTGGCAGGCACTCTGGCTGGTCTCAGGAAACTGGGTGTTCAGATCAAACGAATGATCTGAGAGCAACACTGTGCCCTGGCAGTTTCTCAGGAAGGGCCAAAAGCCAGGACATGGGCAAAGAGGAATCACAAGGATTCCAGAAAACACAGAACCATGGGCCCAGCAAAATTCAGAATGAGCTCTAAACTGAACATTAAACAGATGTCTTCTGGGCATCAGAGAGGGAAGGACATCGTGTGTGTTTGGCAAGCATAAGCACATCCTTTTGCACGTGACTCCCCTTTGTTTGAGAGCAGGGCCAACCAGGGACAGGTGGTACCCTCAGCAACTGTGGTGGGACCAACAACCAGGGATCAAGGGACAGATGGCCACACAGTCCAGAAAGCAATTCAATGCTGGACTCAATTAAAGAAAGTTGTCACCATGGAGGTAGGTTTCCCGAGTTATGTCCTGGGTCCCAGTTGTTCAAACAGAATTTATAGTTGGGAAACCATACACTTAAAAATGGTTAAGATGCCAAAACCAGTTTGGCTCAGTGGATAGAGCATCGGTCTGGGGACTGAAAGGTCCCAGGTTGGATTTCAGTCAAGGGCATGTACCTTGGTTGCGGGCACACTCCCAGCAGGAGGCAGCTGATCGATGTCACTCTCTCATCGATGTTTCTTTCTTTCTTTTTTAAAAATATATTTTACTGATTTTTTACAGAGAGGAAGGGAGAGAGATAGAAAGTCAGAAACATCGATGAGAGAGAGACATCGATCAGCCACCTCCTGCACGCCCCACAGTGGAGATGTGCCCGCAAGCAAGGTACATGCTCTCAACAGGAATCGAACCTGGGACCTTTCAGTCCACAAGCCAACGCTCTATCCACTGAGCCAAACTGGTCTCGGCTCTCATTGATGTTTCTAACTCTCTCTCTCTCCCTTTCTCTCTGTAAAAAATCAACAAAATATATATTTTTAAAAATGGTTAAGATAAGCCCTGGCCGGTGTAGCTCAGCTGGTTGGGCATTATCATGCACACTGAAGAATTGCAGATTCAATTTCTGGTCAGGACATGTGCTTGGGTTCAGGCTGGATCCCAGGCACATGGGCATGCAAAAGACAGCCCATTAATATTGCACTCTCACATTGATGATTCTCTCTCTCTCTCTCAAAATCAATTTTTAAATCTTTTATTTTTGAAAATATGTTTTTATTGATTTCAGAGAGAGAGGTGGGGGGGGGAGAGAGAACATAGATTGGCTGCTTCCTGCATGCCCCCCAATCAAGGACTAAGCCTACAACCTGGGCATGTGCCTCTACCAGAAATTGAACCGGTGACCTCTTCGTACATGGGATGATGCTCAATCAACTGAGCCATACCAGTCAAGTAATAAAAAAAAAAAAAACTTTAAAAATACAGTTAAGATAATAAATCTTACATTGTGTGTATTTTGTTGCAATACAAACACTGCGGGGAAATCCACAGCTGCAGAGAAGAGCAAGTGTGCTGTGACACACACAGGATCCCTGGGACATGCCTAAACTGCAGAACTGGCTCAAGCTGGTCCTGTTTCTAACAAGACCCAGAGCCAAGGTTTAAACCTTGGAACACTGCTCACAAGTAACACCTGTGAACTCTAAATGCTCCCCGGATGGAACCGAAGGACCAGGACATGACCAGAACCTGAACGCAGGAGAGACCTTTCAGAGGTGAAGGGTCTGCTGTCCAGGAAGAGCCAACGCTGAAACCCCTCAAAATTGTACCCTAAACCCTGGATTGGTGAGACAGAATTGCCTCCTGTCTCCTTGCTGGCCAAACTCCCCAAAAGCTCTCTCTTTCTTTTTTTCTTTTCTCAAAGCCAGCGTCATAGTGTTAGTTCCTTTGTGCATTGAGCAGCGAGCCCTCGCTTGGTAATATGTCCAGGTGAGAGGGAAAGGTGGGATTTCAGGGGGAGAATCTGCATTTCTGCATCAGATATGAATAGAGTGGGAACGCTTGCTCGATCACAGGCATAGCGAAAAATACCCAGACATCAGTGAGCCTGAACTCATAAGCAAGAGTATGCTCTGTTTGCCCACAACAGTGAAAACTGCCTGGGGACTCACCAATAGAGGCTGGGCATAGCGAAGGGGAGGAGGGCTCTAATAGCTTGGTTCTTGCTATTAGAGCCCACCTATACATGGTGCCCAGCGCCTTGTGTCCCACTGACAATAGGGAAGTGCCCAGAGGCAGAATCAGGATCCCACAGAGAATGACAGTGGAAGGTTCTGGAAGCATACTTCTCAGAAGTCCAGAGTCCTGTCACCCACAGGATGGGAGAAATTGCAGTAATTTCTACCAGGCAGGGTGCTTGTGAAACTATGTGAAATGATTCACACAAAAATTTTATCCCAGTGCCCGGAATACAGCAATATATACTGAGCTCTCAGGCACCCTGGGAAGAAAAGGGAGGACATGGCTGGGGACCCAGGGCTGGAAGTCTCCTGGGCAACCTTACCTCTGGGCACCTGCCCTGAACTTGTTTTGGCGTCACAAGGAAGTTGGTCACCAAGAAGAACACATTCTCTCCCTAGAAGGTAAATGTCAGGGTTTGCGACATGGCTCCCTCAATGGGAGGGGACAGAAACTGGCAGCGTGGTGTGTGAGGGAAGGAGCCCTGGCCTCATTGAGTCATCACCCCCTGTGCCTGGGACAATGCCTCCAGTGAGGCACACTGAGGGAGAGATGGGGGGCTGCTGGGTTTCTGGCCATTTCTGAGCCCACGTCTGCCCATTTGAGACAAGTTTATTTTTCATGTCCACTCTCATTCCCTTAACCAGAATTTCCAGGAGCTCATTTCTAGGTGCTAAAGATCTAGAACTGAAGTTGGACCGGGCACATGCCCAGCTGGTCAGAAGGTAGACCCTTCATTGCATGCATGGCCAAGGGCCAGGGTAGCAGGTGGTGAGCTCTGCCTGGGCAGATGATGGCCAAAGACAGGAAGAGTGGCTGGCACCCGTGTGCTGAGCATAAGTGCTCTGTGAATTTGGGCGAGTGTACGCCCAGTAAGGGGAGGCAAGGGCTAGGCAGAGGGCAGAGGTCTATAACAGTGGTCAGGACCTGGAGGGACTTGGTGGCTACCATCATGGACAGGGAGACTCTCAAGGGTGGAAACCAAGGGCTGGCAAGCTCTGATGATGTCACATGGGGAAGCGCACCTGACTGCTGCGTGGGTGCACCTGGGAACCACTCGAAGACCACAGCCTCACCAGGAGTGGCCTGAGGAGCAGTGAAAACTGTTCGGAGATGGATAGAATTGGGTGGGGGCAGGAAGGGTCAAGCTGCATCCAGTTTTTGCCCTGGTGGATGAAAAGAGGCCACGGTGGGGTGGGGAGATGATTTTTCTTTGGACATGGTGGGTGTGCACCCAGGAAGCAACTGTGCTTGGGGCAGGGGTCTGGGGATACAATTTGGGCATCAGCAGGACAGAGGTGGAAACGGACTGTGGACAATCTGGGTAGGAGAAGCGGCCAGAAATGTAGTGTAGGAGGGGCAGCAGAGGAGGGCCTGACAGCAGCCCCCCAGGTGAGGGAGGCAGGCATACAGGAAGTTTCAGGGCCTGGCCCCCCATGCTTCTCCCACCCTACCCTCAAGCTCAAGCTCAGTGTCAAGTTCTCAGACATTTCACTCCTCCAGATGGAGCCTTTGTAAATGTACTGCCCCTGGCCTGGCTTCTCGACTCCTCCTCTCGGTCACCTGGAAACCTCTCACACATCCCCTTAGCCCTGTCCGGTGCCTCTCCTCTGTAAGGCCCTTCCTGAGCTCAGCCCTGTGACAGCGCCAGCTGTCATCACCCCGTCTGGCATCACATGCCTCTCTTGCACACGACTGCTGCAACGGTGGTCTCAGCGGTGTCAGCACCTGGCAACAGCACTGAGGCACCCACCTGTGCCGGCTTCACGAAGTCAGCCACATCCCACAGCCGATCCCCCAGCTCCTTGATCTGGGTCACAGAAACGCCTTTGAGTTTGGTGATAATGGAAATCTGGGGGTCCAGGTCCTGTTCCTGGTAGCCTTTCTTGACGAGGAGGGCCCACCTGGGAGGAGCAATGGTCAGTATGGTGTGTCCCTGGCACACTGTAAGCAGTGGCCCAGCTGGGCCTACTTTCTCAGCCTCCTCCCTCACACCCTATAGGCTCTCAGAACACCATTCAAGTCCCCTACTTCCTCTTTATGCTCATCCCTATTGCCCACCCCCAACACCCTGCGCAGGCCAGAAGCACAGGCCATGCATCGGAGAGCCAGTGCCCACATGGTGTCTCCTATTAGGCACCCATGGGCTTGAAGATGCTCCTTACCAATTCCTTCACCAGCCAACCCCTCCTCCCCTGCCCCAGCTAGGCCAGCTTCCTCCTTAAAGATTCCCCTGACTCAGCCAGAACTGGTGAGTAGGGAAATCTTAGTATTTTATTGGGGGCCTTAGTATTCTAGTTCTCACAGGTGTTAGGGGCCCTGTCCATGACCTCGTGGACAAGTAGTGGTACCCATCCTTCTGTGTCCAGAGCCCAACATGGGGCTAGGGACAAAGCTCAGGAAAAGAGGCAGGTGGGCACACTGCTTATTCTTGCACTCACTGGCCCCTGTACAGACAGAAATCTTTCCTTCTGCCTACCCACTGCCCTGTCCTAACCTGCCCCATCTCCACTGCCACCAGCCTGGCCCCTGAAGAATCAAACCCCCAACCCTCAGCCCAGCAGTCATGGTCCCTCAGCCAACGTGGCCAGGAGCCGTTCTCTTACCCGATCACGTAGACCACAGCCCCAAGCTGCAGTAGCCGCTGCAGGACGCCCACCCGCCAGTTCCTGGTCATCACATACTTCTCGGTCTTGTAATCCAGAAGCCCCCAGTCTGCCAAGGCCCTTAGGGAGCCCATTTTCCCAGCTCCTGCTGGCTGCTGGGGCACATGAGTCAGCAGAGCAGCTGCAGTCACAGCTGAACAGGAGATAAAGCAGGAGTCCAAGAAGGACCTGGCCAACAGCTATTAAAGGGACAGGATCCACTCGGGGCAGGATCCATCCTCTCCTGTCACCTCCCATTCTTGGGTTCAGTCCCAACCTCCAGCTGCCCTGGGTCTCTCCAAATTCCCTCTGCCGGACCCTGGGCACACAGAGAAGAGCAGCCCCTGTCCCCTGCCCTCAGGCCTCACTTCCTTGGGTGATCCGGGGATGAGTGACAGGTGGTATAGGTAGTGAAAAGTACTGGGGGTTGTAGGGGTCCAGTGGGAAGGCCAAGGAAAGCGTCAGAAAGAAGCGACCTCTGAACCCACACTTGAAGATTCTGAAGTTCAACAAAGTTGGAAGGAACGTTCCTGGTGAAGGAAGCTGCATACACGATGCTGGAGCATGAAAGAACTGGGACCCACAGAGAGCGTGACTGCTCCAGAGAGGAGGGTGGCCAGGCTCAGCCATGGGGGTAGCCCCCTCCCCAAGTCTTTCCGTGTAATGCTCTCCTCACAAACGGCCCACATCCCCCAAGTGCAGGAACTAAAAGCCCAGAGTCAGGTATCTCCCTCAGCCATGGGAAGGGGGACGATGCTGGGACTGCATGAGATGGCAGGGAGAATAAGCACCCGCAAAGCGCCCACCCTTGCGCTCAAGGTCTTGTCTGCCTCGCTAAGAGCGGACTCAAGTTCAGAGTAGACTAGAAGCGGTTTCTGCAGAAACCAACAACACCAGATTGCCCGGGTGACTGCGTCGGGTCTCTATTTGCTGCAACGGAAGCCTGTTCGCTGCAATTGGTTGGTGAAGCCGGAGGGTCCGCCCAGATTCCCGGGCTGATGATGTGTGTAGTCCTGATACCGTTGCCCACAAATGCAAAATGGACGTAACCATGAGGGGTCCCTGCGAGAAGTCTGGGGAGAGTGAAGAACAGGAGACAGAGGTGGCAGTGGCGGCTACAGCGGCTGGGTGTCCTGCAGAGGTCCCGGAGGCTGAGGATTCAGACACAGATTCGGACTCTAACCTGGAGATAGAAGGTGCCTCTGGGCAGGGCAGCTAGGCTGGTCTCACCTTTGGGGCTTCTTTGGCAGGAGTGGAAGGGACAGGCTGGGATCAAGTGGGCAGGGGCCCTTGTCCAGCAGAGCAGGGAGCTCAGCCTTCCGTGGGACACCGTCAGCACAGCCAGTGGCGGCAACTCCCTGTGCTTTCCCCGCAATGCTCCTGGGGCATCAGAAGTTCCACTTAGAACACGCTGCAGAGTGAAATGCTGGGTGGTGACAGAGGACAGGGGAACCCTTGGAAGGTGGCTGCTGTGCTGAAGAGGGACCCACATTCTTCTCTCCGTCTCCTACTAGGCACCCATGGGCTCGGAGAACTGCTCAAGGATACCCTCTACCTGAGGTCTTGCCGGGCCCACAGTGTTGTGCCTGTTTCCCGCTTTCTGCACCAAGGGAGAGCCCCGGAGCTGAACCTGCCGCACCGTGGCCTGGGGCCCCAGGTACCCCTGGAGGGACCTTGGGGCCAGGCTTGTAGGAACAGGACCTGGGAGGCAGCAGCCATGGGGGTGGCCCCCTTCCTGAGCCTGTCCCACACTCTCCCTGGCCTTGCTCTCTGCCAGGCACGTCCCACCCCCACATCTGGGTGACAGGTGGGATCAGGGCTTTGAAAGAACTCAGTCAGGGCTGGGGAGCCTGCAGTGGGCACCCCACCTGCTGGAGGGGGGAAATCAGGAAAGGCTCCAGGAGGTGGAATCTAGGTAGAGCCTAGAGAAGCAGGTGTCCCCGGGCATGTGGAAAAGGGAGAGCCTTCCAGCTGGAAGGCATCAAGGGGGCTGAGCCCTGGAAACATGAGTCAAGGTAGTAGCTATCTATGTCTGGGGCAATTCAGCCCGGGGAAGGATCAGGCCTTCCAGGCCCCTCTCTGTCCTAGGGGGCCCGGGCTCTGGCTCCAGCACTATCTTCCAATCCCTACGTCAAGCGGCTGGACCTTCGGGACAACGGGCTCTGTGGGGCCGGCGCAAAGGCCCTGGCACCTGCTCTGGGCAAAAGCAGCAGCATCTGTGGTAGGTGGGCAGACTTGAGTCCTCCCTTTTCTGAGGGGTGTACCCTGCCCCCAGAGCTTCTCACCTGGGATCTGCTGGTGTTGCTGGGGAGGGGACCTCATCACGAGGGTGGAGTTAGACCTTCTGTGGTACACCCAAAGCTGATGCCACCCCTTTTCTGACCAACCCCACGCCACCCACTCACCTCCTCCCCTGGCCAGCACATTCTTCATATGGCGGCCTCCCCGTGTCTGAGTTCTTTGACACACAGGTAGGGGCCAGGCAGGGTGAGAGGAGGAAGGGTCGAGTAGGTGTTTGGTGGGACTGGATTCAAATGCAGCCTCTGCCATTAATAAGGGTGACTCTGGGCAAGAAGCGCAACCTTGTTGAGCCTCAATTTCCAGTCTGTGAAATAGCACAACAATACCATTTGGGCTTTGGAGATGTGGTGACAATCAGTGAAACTGCATGTGGCCCACTTAAGTGATGAGTCTCTGGCCCACAGAGGTGCTCACTGAGACTATAACTGTCAGTTCCCAGCAGTGAGAGCTTCTGTCGGGGGCTTGCATTACTACCAGGCCCAAATGATCAACAGGGAGGCCGCATCTCCATCCTGGGCATTCTCATAGCAGCAGGAAGTAGGTGGTCTTAGCTCCTTGACAAAGAAGCTCGTGGACATATGGGGTGGGGATGGGCATCAGGGAAGTTAGTTGCCTGGGGCCTGAGGGAACCCATCGCCATGCACCCCTGGACAGTACAGCGACAAAGCCTCTTTTGCCACCTCAGGCCTGGAGGTTTAGGGGATAAAGTCGGGTGGAGGAGGATGGCACCTGGCTTTGAATTCCACTGACAGGCGTGATGCCAACCCACAGACGTGGACCTGTCAGAGAACCAGCTGGGAGCGGTGGGAGCCCAGGCCGTCTGCGCTGCCCTCCTGGCAAACCCCGCCATACAGAAGGTACAGCTGGCAGGGAACAGCCTGGAGGAGCAGGCAGCCCAGTACCTTGCTGAACTCCTGCTGGCCCACACGGGCCTGAAGTCCCTGGACCTGAGCTATAACCAGCTAAATGACCAAGCAGGTAATACCCGGCCAAGGCCGCCATGAGACACCTGAGCTCATCTTCCTGGGGCAGAGGTGGGTGGAGGTTGGCAGGACCCATCTGAGCATCCATGCTCTGGCTCCTGCTGCCCCGGTTCCCCCTTAGACCTGCACCTTTCCCACTCCTTCCACACACGACTCTAAATCTGCTCCAGGAACATCTCCCTGCTTGCTGCTACAGGTGTTGGGAGCTGACTGGGCCACTAAGAATCTAGCCATGAACAAAAACAAAGGCCCTGGCCTCAAGGAACACATATTAACAAGATAACTCTCCATAATTCTTGATGCTGTAGAAGAAACAAACAGGGCATAATTCTAGAGAAGAATGGGACCCACCCACTAGAGAGGTGGCCAAGGTGGCCTCTGTGCAGAGATGACCTTTAAACTGAAATGAACGGGGTGCGGAGGAATCAGCCACGGGAAAATCAGAGGGAGAGCTTTTCAAGCAGAAGGACAATAGACATGCAACCCAGACTGGCAGACATCGGTGAGCCAGGGAGAGTGGCTGGGCTATGGGGTAGAGAGGCAACAGGGGGCTGAAGAGCTACAAAACATGGCAAAAGGCATGAAGGTTTTATTCTAAGCGCTGTGGAAGGCATCGGTGTTATTCTTTGGCCTTACTACTTTCTCTCATGCTCCAGGGCCTTTGCATGGGCAGTCTGCTTTGCCAAGAACATGGCATTTTACCTGCCTGCCCCCAACCACTCCAATAAGTTATAAGAATCACCTGGGACCCTGGGTTAGGAATACAGATTCCTGGGCACCTGCTGAACCAGATTTTGCGGGGAGGGGATGCATCTGCATCTTTACTGGAAGACTCAGGAGGTTTGGTCCAGAAAGTTTGGGAATCACTGCTCTGTCTCAAGCTGCTTAGGGTAAGTGGGGTGGCACCAGCCTTGGCCTGTGAGAAACAGCCCTAGAATTTAATGGCCAGAATGTCAATTTGCCTTCTAAGAAAATTATTGTGAGAAGCCAGTGAAATCAAAAGAGCACCTCATTTCAGCCTTTCAACAAACTAAATATAGGCGTGCACAGTCAGAGGGCAAGCACCAGAGAGGTAGCCAGGATGGAGGGGGCTGGAAGCTAAGACTCTACAAAGGCTACACAACTATGGAGCTGGGTCCCCAGCTTGGGAGAGGACAGATATAGTGGGGTCATTTGTTCCCCTGAGAAAGGATCTGATTTCCTTGAGGGGTGAAGGAGCTTGGGTCTCATTCTCCCCACCTGACCCATGGTAATCGTCACATTGGAATTACAAGAAGTCAATTCATACCTGGGTGTAGAAGAAACTTCTCACCTCCTCGCTGTTCAACAAAGTAGGGGCTTCCCTACAACGGGAGGCACCACCGCCCGCTCCTCCCAGCCCTGGAAGAGTCTGAAGAACAGGAAAGTATCATACCTGAGAACCTGCATACCTGCAGGAGTCAGACCCAGTTTCTCAGGGAGGCAGTACAAGGCGTCTCCGCTGTGTCTCGGGAGCTATCCAAGGTGCTACAGGGTCTGCTGGCCAGTGTTCTGGCTGAGAGCTCTGCTCAGTCATCTTTTTTCATCTGTGCATTTCTTCAAACCAGCCTTTCTAGACCTGTGGGGACCATGGAGAGGGGTCAAATTAAGATCCCTAAGCTGATGGGGAGACACACTAGGCAGAGAGCCTGGAAGGAGGAAAGAGGTCAATATGAGACCCAAGATGGCCCAGCCTAGTGGGCAGGAAAGGCTTTCTAATGCCAAGAGCTCAGCTTGGAAGGATGAGGAGCTGTTAGCCAGGTGAATAGGGAGAGCAACAGTTCCATGCAGGGGACAGCCAGGAGGGGAGCTGGTGTTGGCACTTTTGAGACCTAGAAGAGGTCAGACTGGTTGAGTGCTGACAGAGTGAAGAGAGGATAGGTGGGTGGTTAGGGCTTCTGTCCACTTAACATATGAAATATCTCAGGGTTTTTCACTCTACATGCCGCCCTCCACCATTTCCTTCCTCTACCACCACTGCCTTCTCTCCACTACAACTGTGTCAGTCTTGTCACCTCTAGTCTAAGCCATGGCACAAGCCTTTCAACTAGTCCCTCAACCTCTCATATCTGCCCCCACCAACCCTAGTCCACTCTCTACACCCACTAAGAAATCCAGCCTTGTGACACCCTCCGCCAGGCTGGTGTGTGTGTGTGTGTGTGTGTGTGTGTGTGTGTGTGTGTGTGCAGGCGCGCGCGCGCACGCGCGCTAATCCTCACCTGAGGATATTTTTTTCCATTGATTTTCAGAGAGAGGGAAAGAGAGAGGGAAAGACAGAGAGAAACATCGATGTGAGAGAAACACATTGATTGGTTGCCTCCTGCACACACCCTGACCAGGGCCCAGGCCAGGTAGGAAACTGCAACTGAAGTACATGCCCTAGATCTAATTTGAACTCAGAACCCTTTGGTCCACAGGCTAAATCTCTATCCACTGAGCTAAGCTAGCCAGGGCCAGCTTGTCTCTTCTTCTCCTTCTCCTTCTCCTTCTTCTTCTTCTTTGAGAGTTTTGAATCACACTTTATTCCCCGGTGGGCATAGAGAAAATAACTTGTCACTTCTTAAAGCTCTCCCTGCCTCCTCACCAATGGTAGGGCAGTGCCCAAGATTCTTGGCCTAACATTCAAGGCCTCTTAGATATCTCAGTTATCCATCACGCCTACCTCATTTCACTGGCTTCTCCTCACCCTCCCACAGTGCCAGGCCTGCATGCATTTCCACAAATGCCTCATGCTCCCTTTGTACATTTGGTCTTTCCTTGTCTGCTCTCCTCTATGTGTGCAGACCTTCAAGGTTATCTTCTCTATCCTCACCGTCCTGACCTCCCCACAAATAGGGTTAGCCCCCATTCTGTTCCTATGCCTCCTGTTTGTAGTGTGTAATAGTTCCCATCCCATTCATTTGTACTTATCCCTCCCCCATTAAATACAAAATGGGGGCAGGGCAAGCCCATGCCCAGCAGAGACCCTGTCACACAGCGGGCATCAGTATCATTTTTTGAAGGAATGAATGTACAGAGTGAATAAGAAGATCTGTCTTGGTGTTTCGGAAGGGGAGATGCTTGGACCAGCCCTGGCAGAAAACACAGGACTCACCGAGCTCAACCTAAGCTGGAATCATCTTCGAGGCCCAGGAGCTGTCTCCTTTGCCAGAGGACTGGGGGTATGAGGCCCCCACCCACGCCACAGCCAGCCTGTTCCTTGAAGGCAGGTCTCCCAGGAAGCAGCTTCCCATCATTGCAGCTCTTCAGAAAAGAGGCTCGGACCTTTTAGGCAGAGCTTAAGGGATATTTTAATGGAACAGCTCCTTTATTTTTCCAGACCCATTTTATGACTTCAATACACTGTGCCCAGTCTCATGTCATTTACTGAGGAATCCGCAGCTGATTACTACACACCTTCCCCAGCCATCATAGGTTCCATGGTGAGGGACAGCGTGCAGTCTGGTGACATGCTCCCTATGGGGCATGCACGGGTGCTTCTTTGAGTGACACGCTTAGATCCCAGCACACATTCTAACAAGCCACCTGCTCCCATGGTTGTGGTCCAAAGGCCTCGGAATGGGTGGCTGCAGTCTCTTCCAGGGTGGCACAAAATGCCTATAATGCCCTCTGTGTCACCTATCGTTTTGGGGTCCTCTTCAGGGAATGGCAGCCTCTGCCTTGTGCTCCAACAGGGGCTGAGCTGGGGTCCTGCCCCACAAGCTGACAGGTCTGTCTTCACAGCATACCCACGAGCTTCCGTCCTTCTCCCATCACTGCCTCCTGGGCAGGTTTCACCCAACTTTAGGCCCCTGAGCTGCTCTGTGCCTTGCGGTACCTCCCCTCAAGAGGTTCCCAAGCAAGCATCAGGCCTACTCACAGCATCTCTAGGGTCTGCAGTCACGCCACACCCACCCTCGATGCTGTGTTTCCCGTCGTTCTGCTCTACTGGTCACCATCATCCAAGCCCCAAGCCTTCCTGGAACCTCTGTCCTGCTCCCAGTCTGTGCTCTGCACCGTGGGTGTCCTGGGCTCGAAGGCTGTGGCTCTGGCTTTCTCCCCTGTCACTTGTGGTCCCGTGGCTTTGCTCTTTGGTATCGCAGGCAAACATCTTCCTGAGAGTCCTGGACATCTCATACAATGGCTTCGAAGATCCTGGAGCCTCTGCAGTGGGTGAGGCACTTCGGACCAACAATGTGTTGGAGGAGCTCAACATCAGGTGAGGAGCACAGGGTGCCCCCCATATCACAATCTCTGGGTCCATAGCCACCCCAGGAACCAGGGCCTCTGTGATCTTGCTGCTGTTCACCACTTCAATTCCCAAACGGATCAGTCTCTGATGGGCTTGAGCCACAATCCAGGAGCACCTAGCTCCATCCTCTCATTCAAGGTCATCATTTACACACTGGGCTCATAATTCCTACCACACAGGCAGGGGCTGGGACTTGCCAATGTATTAAAGTCTCTTCAGAAGAGCCTGGTAAGACTGGATGCCCTATGTGAGTTTTCCTCTATTTCAGAAGAGGAGCTGACTCTGATAAGTGGGTCCTCATGCATGCTCTCCTCAGCTGTGGCTGCTGGGAAGCCTGCAGCGTGTGCTGCTCCTCCCTGCCCAGGCAGACTCTCAGCCCTCGGCAGGTAACAAGAGGAGGGACCACAAGTCCAGAGGGAAAGAGAGGACAGAAGCCTGACAGGTCATGCTTGGGCTGCCAGGACTGAGCCCCTCCCAGAGCTGCAGAGTGAGCAGGGCCTGTCTGCTGTAGTCCTTCCCTTCTTTCCTCCCTGTGTAAGGAGCCAAGGCTAGAGGATTCCATGAGAGATGCTGACATTTGAGGCATCAGAGTTAGTGTCTGAGACGGTCTGGCTCGGTGCAGCTACACGGAAGATAGCACAATGCACATGTTTTTCTGTTGCAGCAACAACCGCATCTCCATGGTGGGAGCCCGCAGCCTGGGCCTGAGTCTCCGGGTCAACAAGACACTGAGGATTCTTGTTGTGAGTGCTAGACTGATGGGGAGGCCCCAGCAGACCTGCCTGAGTCTCTCCACACAGATGCTTCCCCTGTCACATAAGCCCACCCCAGTGGCAGCAGGAAACACAGGTTCTAGAGCCCAGATGGGAGAGGGGGCCTCCTGGATTCCTTGTCCTTGCCACCCACTCACCCATCTTCTAGCCTGGTGCATGCACTTCTTCAGAGTCCTCCCTGCTCCATCCTCCCCTCCCAGTGATATCACCACACCTCCCAGCTGTCCTTTCTCCTTCTCAGCCCACCAGAACGCTGCTCTGCTGCTGATTGAGTCACCCTTGCTTCCTCTCCATCTTCACCCCTTGCTAGAACCCGGGATCAGCCCAGATGCACTGTTGGCCACACTCAGACTTACCTGAGGCCCTGTGTGCACAGCAGGGGTTTCCTTCCTCCAGGACTGCCAGTGGGGATGGAGCAGCTGAGAAGACAGAGAAGAGAGGGTGCAATGAGGATAGAGCAGCTCCATGAGAACCACTGTGCCAACAGCATGTGCTCAGAGGATAGTACCACCAGCTCCACGGGCGGGTATCCAGCCCTGCCCGGCCCTCAACTCCCTCTACTGGCAGAGGAGCCCCCTGCAGCACTCCCATCCTCAGTCTGAGGCTCATTCCTCTCCCACCCCCTATCCTATTCCATGCCCCCCTTCCTGCTCTAGAACCCAAATCTCCCTCTTAAGCTCTTGATCCAAATTTCCACCTGCTGGATGGTCCCCCAGATGTCTCATAGGCACGTAGTGTTCTCAGAGTCCAACCTGAATGCGTTATCTCCCTCTAAAGCAATGGTTCTCAACATGTGGGTCGCGACCCCTTTGGGGGTCGAACAACCCTTTCACAGGGGTCGCCTAAGACCATCGGAAAATGCAGATATTTACATCACAATGCATAACGGTAGCAGAATTTCATGGTTGGGGGTCAGTCACCACCACATGAGGAACTGTATGCAAGGGTCGCAGCCTTAGGAAGGTTGAGAACCACTGCTCTAAAGACTGCCTCCTGGTGTGAATAGCGGGAGGGCTCCTTCTCCCCCAGGCAGAAGCTTGCTCCTCCTTCTTTCCCACATTTGCTTTTCTCCTGAATAGCTCTCAGGCTACCTGCTCCTCCTTCACACTTTCCCTCCTGCTGGTTTCTCATCTCTAGCCCTTCCTTCCCACCTGCTACCAGGTGATCTTTCTAAATCAGAAATATGCCTCTGTCCCTCCCTGCTTTAAACCCATCAGAGGCTCCCTGGTGGATAAAATCAAGCTTAGTATAGTATCATTTGCAGCCAGGATATGAACTCTGCCTCTCCCTCCTGCCTTAAAATGTACTTATCTCACCCAAGCTCCTTAGAATTCTCCAGACATACTATGCATTTTTTATTTCTCTTTGCCTCTGTTGTTCTTGCTGAAATGCCCAGATCCACCCACCTCGTCTGTAAAGCTCAGTTCAGTTATTTGATCACCCACCCAACCTTTACCTCCCATGTAAGGTTGGCTCACACTCACTCTCATTGCACTTATCACACCGCATTTCTATGTTTCTTTTTCCTCTCCTCCCCCAGTGGGTGAGCTCTTTAAGGGCAGGAGTATGTCTTGTGTGTCTGCATCTTGGCATGGGGCCGAGCCAGGCACTGGGTAGGTGTTCAGTGTCTACTTCCTCTCTTCCCTGACCCTGAAGCCTCACCCAGGGCATTCTGTCTGATGGAGACACCTTGTGAATTGAGACAGTGGGGCTATCCTGAGGCACATCATCAGAGACAAGGGATCCCCAATCTTCCCTTTTGGGGTGCCCTAGGATCAGCTTTTCTCAGTTTTGTGTGCGTGTGTGTATTTCTTAGATGTCTAGGAATCCCATGCGAAGTGAAGGCTGCTTGGGTGTTCTCAAGTCTGTCCGGGATAATCCAGCATCTGCCCTGGAACTGCTGGATTTCTCTGTAAGAACTTTTCATAAACCTCCCCTCAGCCTCCCCACAGCCCTGAGGTACACATATTTACAGGAAGAAAGCGGGGCTTAGAGCAACAGAGTGCCCTGCCCCATACATGGTGTGGTTGAGTCTGAGTCCCACGTCAGGCCTGAAAGTAGATCATAATGCCACTCTGGCTCCACCCCCAGGCCTGACTGGGGATACAGCTGTGGTCTCACCTCTGACCCCTGCCTGGGTGCTTCATGGGCTGAGAGGGCATAAGTGGCTCAAGAGGAACAATGCTTACTGTTCACTAACATTTGGATTTACAGGTTCAGCACTTGCTAGGCGACCTCCTCCCCCACCTTTCCAGTACTGCCTGCAGGCGAATCATGGTGCTGAAGACTCATTTGTGTGGCTGTGAGGGAAATAGGGACCTGTTTTCATTCAATTTTGCCTTTTTATTATTATTTTTAAATATATTGTATTGATTTTTAAAAAAAATATATTTTATTGATTTTTTTACAGAGAGGAAGGGAGAGAGATAGAGAACCAGAAACATCAGCTGCCTCCTGCACACACCCAACAGGGGACGTACCTGCAACCAAGGTATGTGCCCCTGACCGGAATCGAACTGGGGACCCTTTAGTCTGCAGGCTCACGCTCTATCCACTGAGCCAAACCAGTTTTGGCTGTATTGATTTTTTACAGAGGGGAAGGGAGATGGATAGAGAGTTAGAAACATCGTTGAGAGAGAAACATCAATCAGCTGCCTCCTGTACATCCCCCACTGGGGATGTGCCTGCAGCCAACGTACATGCCCTTGACTGGAATCAAACCTGGACGCTCTATCCACTGAGCCAAACAAGTCAGGCCAATTTTGCCTTTTTAATATAAAAACAAATATCACTCTTTTTTTCTAAGGCAATTAACATTAAGGAGAGAATCCCCAAATATGAATTATTAAAAGAAAGTCACAAATTACTGCTTACTCCACCCTTATTTATTTAAGCCCAGACCTGAGTCAAAGTCTTTCCAAAGAAGTGTTTTTATAGTCTCAGTCCTTCAGGCTTGGGACAACTGGTTTGAACATCCTTATTCTTTCCTTCTGCCCCTAAATACCTGGTCTCTTCAGCTCCAAAGCCAGAAAAGAGCTTGCCATGACCATGTTCTCTTTCCTCTGAGAATTCCTGTCAGCATGGGGTTCTATCACTCTAAAAAATGGAACGACATATAAAATTGTCCTGCCAAAGCACATGCTTATTTAATCAATGTATGGTTATTTTCAGAAGCTTTTACATTATGAAAATAGAACAGGATTTGCCATCAGACAGGTCTGGAACCAAGCCCTGAGCCTATCATATGGGATCTTGGATCCTGAATTAGAGACCAACACTAATCTAGATGCAGTGTTCTATTTATTTTCTTGTTCCTTAACTCTTACCATTAGTCTAATCTGACTCAGATGTTATCCTCAGCTTTAAGGAAAATACTTCTGAATCCCTACAGCTCTCCTAAAACCCGTCCTAGAACTGTCTTGTCTTTATGTGCAATGGGGCTAATATCTATCAGCTAGGATCATTGTGAAAATAGAAAGAGCCCTGCTGAAACTGGTTTGGCTCAGTGGATAGAGCATCGGCCTGCGGACTGAAGGATTCCAGGTTCAATACCCGTCAAAGGCATGTACTCTGGTTGTGGGTACATTCCCAGTAGGGGATGTGCAGGAGGCAAATGATGGATGCTTCTCATTGATGTTTCTAACTCTTTCCCTCTCTGTAAAAAAAATAAATTAAAAAATATTTTTTAAAAAAGAAAATAGAATGAGATGACAGACCCTATGGAAAGGGCTCTTACAGAGAAGACATTCTCTTTTCCTCAGCCCCTTTTTTTGTTTATCGACAACATTTATGCTGAAATGTGCACATAGATTAAGGGCAGAGCCCAGTGAATTTTCACAAACAGGGTATTACTAATACCTCCCCCCCCCCCCCCCCGCCCGGGCTAACAAATAGAGCGGGTCCCTAGAAGCCTCCCTTGAGCCCCTTCTCTTCTTGATTTTAATAGTTTGGGGAGTGATACCATTGTTATCCATAGGAATGAAGCTGTCCTAAGGAGCTTCTTCAAGACCTCGCGTGTGTAAATAAAAAAGTCACGTTCTCAGAAAGGGATCATTGGTTTCTCCTCAGGATATCCAGGTGAACAGAGAGTTTGAGGACCTCGCTAGCTCAGTGAAGGTAATTCTTCCAGAGCTTTGCATAAAGACGGATGCCGGCAGAGTGGAGTACAAAAAAGAGTTACTGGCAGTCTTGAGACCGTCCCTACCAGCGTCTGCCCCTGAATGACTGTGGAGTGTAGCCTCACAATGTGTTCTTACCACTTGATTCTACATTGAGTCACCAGGTCAGCCAGGTGGTAAGTCTCATGGAGCCAATCTTCACACTGACTCAAGACACCTGTATCGCCGAAACCGGTTTGGCTCAGTGGATAGAGCATTGGCCTGCAGACTGAAAGGTCCCAGGTTCGATTCCAGTCAAGGGCATGTACCTTGGTTGCAGGCACATTCCCAGTGCGGGGCGTGCGGGAGATAGCTGATCGATGTCTCTCTCATGGGTGTTTCTAACTCTCTATTCCTCACCCTTCCTCTTTGTGAAAAATCAAAAAAATATGCTTTAAAAAAAAAAAAGATTTAAATAAATAAATAAATAAGACACCTGTATCCTCCTTTCCATCCCCAACCACTGCACTAATCTGGGCCTTCCTTTGTTCTCACTCATACCTGTAACATGAGGTTGTACTATGTGCTGCGCACTGACTGGGCATGGGGGTCAAAGTTGCCCAAACAAGTCTCCGCTCTGGTGACTTACCTTGGGAGACAATTAAAATATAAGGCGGTGTGCAACTGGCATTCCCAAACTCAACGTGCCATCATGCAGACTGTCACAACTTTTGTGGAAGGCCATTTATCAGTAAGCAAAAGAGCCTTAAAACTGCCTGTGTCCTTTGATCTAGTGGTCTGACTAATCTGCTCTATAGAAGTAATGCTATTTGTAATGAAAATTGGAAATAACTTAAGTGTCAAGTAAGAGAGGATTGGTTATTAAGATTTGAAACTTTGCAAACATTGAAAGCTAAGTGCTCAAAGCACAGTGAGCAATTTGTGAAAATGCTCAAGATTCATGTTAAGAAAAATCAGGATTTTTAAAAATCACGTGTTTGTTTTTTTTTAGCAGTTCCACAAAAGGTTAAACATGGAGTTACCACTTCTAGAGAAATAAATACATGTGTCCACACAAAAACTTGTACACAAATGTTCACAGCAGCATTATTAATATTTGCAAAGTGCAAATGCTCACCAACTGAATAGTGGGTGAATAAAATGTGGTAAACCCATGCAAAGGCAATAAAAAGAGAGAGAAATTTGTGGTGATAAATGTTTTAAAATTGCCCTGTCCAGTATGGCTCAATTGGAGCATCATCCTGTTTTCCAAAAAGTTCCTGAGTTCAATTTCCAGCCAGGGCACATACCAAAGTTATGGGTTCACCACTGGGTTTGGTGTGTGCAGGAAGCAATGGATTGATGTTTCCCTCTCTTCATTCCTCTCTCTAAAATATATATATTTAATATTCTAAAATTATGGTAATAGTTGCATAATTACATGAATATACTAAAAATGGGAGGCCTAAAGCTTTACGGATTTTTATGTTTTTAATATTTTCCTGCATTTCCACACTTTCTACTCTAAATATGTGTTCTTTTCATAATCAGAAAAATAAATAATACTTAAAAACACAACCTGATACAGGCTACAGTTCAGTTGTGTGCATGGTGTGGTTGAAGTCTTGAGTAAAGTACATCCTGAATTCTTATCTTAAAAGCCCTAACCCCCAATGTGACTGTATTTGGAGATAGGAGGTAATTAAGGTTAAATGAGGTCATAATGGTGGGGCTATGATCCAATAGGATTAGTGTCCTTATAAGAAGAGATATCAGGTCCTAACCAGTTTGGCTCAGTGGATAACTGTCGGCAGTAGACGCAAGGGCCTCAGGTTCGATTCTGGTCAAGGGCGTATACCTTGGTTGCAGGCACATCCCCAGTAGGGGGTGTGCAGGAAGCAGCTGATTGATGTTTCTAATTCTATCCCTCTCCCTTCCTCTCTGTAAAAAGTCTATAAAATATATTTTTTAAAAAGGAGAAAAAGAAAGTATAGATCTCAAATACCTTGAAATTTATTTAGAAAAAAAGAAAATGAGGTCCTAGCTGTTTTGGCTCAGTGGATAGAATGTCAGCCTGCAGACTGAAGGGTCCCGGGTTCAAATCTAGTCAAGGGCACATGCCCGGTTTGCAGACTTGATCCCCAGTGTGGGATGTGCAGGAAGCAGACGATCCATGATTCTCTCTCATTGCTGATGTTTCTCTCTCCCTCTCTGAAATCAATAAAAATGTATTTTTTAAGAGATATTAGAAAGCTTGTTCTCTTCCCTGTCCTCTCACATGAAGACACAGTGAGACACTGCAAGCCAGAATGCAAGCCCTCCCAATGCTCTTCAGCCTTGATCCGGGACTTCTAGCATCCAGAACTTTGAGAAAATAATTTCTGTTGCCGAGACCGGTTTGGCTCAGTGGATAGAGCGTCAGCCTGTGGACTGAAAGGTCCCGGGTTCAATTCCGGTCGGGGGCATGTACCTTGGTTGCGGGCACATCTCTACTGTGGGGCGTGCAGGAGGCGGCTGATCGATGTCTCTCTTTCATCGATGTTTCTGACTTTCTATCCCTCTCCCTTCCTCTCTGAAAAATCAATAAAATATATTTTTTAAAATAATTTCTGTTGTTTCAGCCACTCAATCTGTGGTATTTTGTTATGTTTTTTGTTTGTTTAAAGAAGGGAGTTCAGTTTTATTTTTAAATATATTTTCATTGATTTCAGGAAAAAGGGGGAGGGAGAGATAGAAACATCAATGATGAGAGAGAATCATTGGTCGGCTGCCTCCTGCACGCCCCACACTGGGGATCAGAGCCTGCAAGCCGAGCAGGTGCCCTGACCCAGAATCGACCCCTGACCTCCTGGTTCACACAGGGCGATGCTCAACCACTGAGCCACACTAACCGGGCAGTTTGTGTACTTTGTTATGGCAGCCCACGCTAAAGAAGACATTAAGATTCACTTTCCTGGGGAGAAAAGGCAGGGGCGGGTGTCTCCTGATTCCCCTGGTCCTCTTTGAGCCTCCTACACCCGCTTCCTCACGAATACCCACGCCATCTTCCCAAGGGCAGACCCGATGGCACCATTCACAGGCTTCCCGAGTCCTACAGGGAAGTCCCAATTCCTTTACCTGGCACGTCCCATGTGTGTGTGTGGGGGAAGAGGAACGGGGGGCGGGTTCCCCATTCTCCTTTACGGAGAAATTAAGCATATGGCTGGCACACCAGAACAGAGCGCTGCATTGTGGTGCTGAGCTCCCATCCTTCTGCCCCCACTTTTTCCGAAGTAAAAAAACAAAAACAAAACACATGCCGAGACCGGTTTGGCTCAGTGGATAGAGCGTCAGCCTGAGGACTGAAAGGTCCCAGGTTCGATTCTGGTCAAGGGCATGTACCTTGGTTGCAGGTGCATCTCCAGTAGGGGGCGTGCAGGAGGCGGCTGATCGATGTCTCTCTCTCATCCATGTTTCTGACTTTCTCTCCCTCTCCCTTCCTCTCTGTGAAAAATCAATAAAATATATTTTTTTAAAAACACATTGGATCCTAAAGAAAGTTTAGTCGATCTTTACGGAATGGAAGGATCAAGTAATCGTCCCAGAGTCCTCCCCACAGGGCACCGTGCCCACCACAGCTCTTGCGCCCCGTCTCCCTTGTCCCAGGACGCCCATTCCTCGCTAAAGAAGTAATAAAGTCCTGCCCGGTTTCAGGGTGCTGCCTTGCAAAGGCCTTGCTGCACCGGGAAGGGACGGACACGTGGGAGGGCGCAGACTTAGGGTGGGTGTCGGTCATACCTCCGGGAGGTGGCTGCGTTTGCAAAAGGCCCGCATAAGAAGCTCGGAGGCGGAGGCCCGAGGCGCCTGGCGAGGGGCTGACAGCACAAGGCGGACATCGAGTCACTCGCGTGCCGCCGCCGGGTGCTCACAGGCGTCGTGACATCCTGGGCCCCAGCCCGGCGGGCGCCTCAGCGGCTCCGATCTCCCGTCGGAGCATGCTCCGGACACCTGAACACGCGCTCGGCCTTCCCGCCAAACCCGCACCCAATCAGGGAGTGCCACACTCCAGGAGTCGAGCGGCAGCCAATTAGAAGCGGGGTTCTAGGCCTTGGCCCGCCTGAGGCGCCCCGGACCAATGGCCGCCGGAGCACTGGCGGGCCTATAAGGAGCAGCGTGCGCCGTGCGGGGGTGGCCGTTGGGCGCGCGGAGCTTCGGTGCCGTTTTTCTTTTCGGTCGAGGAGCGGAGTCCGGCGGCAGCGGCGGCGGCGGAGCTCACCATGGTGAGGCCTTGGGGCTGGGCGGGGGCGCGGTAGGCCCGGAAGGAGCCCGGAGCCCGGCGGCCTGCACACTCTCAGGCGGGAGGGTGGACGAAGCCCGCCACGCGAGGCCGCAGCCCGCGGAGAGAGTCCGGGGTGCGGCGGGAGCGGGCCTAGACGGCGAGAGGGGGCCGGGAGGGCTAGCGAAGAGCCAGCCCGGAGGCACCACGAGGCCTGGAGGCCCCCTGGACGGGCACACGAGGACCCGGGCTCCTTCTGAGTTTGTGCGCCCGGAGGGCGGCGGGGCCCTCCAGCGTGGGGGACGTTCAGGGGGGAGGGGGGTGGTCGGCAAGGGCAGACAGCTCCCCGGAAATTGTGCCTTAAAGAGCCGGGGCGGCGGCTGGTCCGGTCTCCGAAAGTTCCTGACGACTGCAAGGCGATTCTCAGACTTTCCGGTCTCAGAACCTCCCCCATGCAAATTAAAACTCAGTTAGATTTGAAACTAAAAACTGTTGCCGAAACCGGTTTGGCTCAGTGGATAGAGCGTCGGCCTGCGGACTGAAAGGTCGCAGGTTCGATTCCGGTCAAGGGCATGTATCCTGGTTGCGGGCACATCCCCAGTAGGGGGCGTGCAAGAGGCGGCTGATCGATGTCTCTCATCGATGTTTCTGACTTTCTATCCCTCTCTGTAAAAAAATCAATAAAATATATTAAATAAATAAATAAAACTAAGAACTGTAAAAATACTTGTTTATTACTTTACAACAAGATGGTAACGTGAAGAACAAAAATATCCAAGTCTGAACAGCCAGTTTGTCATTTCTTTCAAACACAAACAGCATGCCGTGAAAAAGGCAGCTGGTTCATAGTTGGCAACTCAGATGCACAAGTGCTTTTTCTCAGCAGAGCTGTATTGCGATGTGTGCACAAGCACTTTATATGTACTTTACATTCTGTCACAGTACACGGGGTAGATATTTAATACAATTAATTTTGACAAGTAGGTTCTGGGACTAACTGTAGCACTTAGCTAAGTGGTTTAGCACCTCTGTTTTTCACAGGGATAACGGGATCACACAAACCTTGTAGAAAATAACATTTGAGAAAGCCTTAGACACTGAAATGCATATACGTAAGTGTGTGCCATATAGTGACGATGGCCTGGAAAACGAATGGGTCTCACATTTATGTTCTGTCTCCCAGCGCGAGTGCATTTCTATCCACGTGGGACAAGCCGGTGTCCAGATCGGCAATGCCTGCTGGGAATTATACTGTCTTGAACATGGCATTCAGCCTGACGGGCAAATGCCCAGCGACAAAACCATTGGTGGTGGGGACGACTCGTTCAACACGTTCTTCAGCGAGACTGGGGCTGGCAAGCATGTGCCCAGAGCAGTGTTTGTGGACCTGGAGCCCACCGTGGTTGGTAGGTACTCGGGCAAGCGGAGGGCGGGGGGGAATGGGGGAGCCTCGTTAACCCCCCAGGGTTCTCCTTGGAATTCCTCTGCAGAAAGGACGGATGGATACCCAGGTAAGCCGTGACTGTGTTAGGTGAGAAACTGAAAGGCTGGTGCTTGAAATGTGGGGCTGGAGCTAATGGTTGAGGAAAACCTAACATACAGCAGAAAGCTGCTTTGCCAGGAGTAAGCAGGGCGTATGTCAGATCCATTCATGACTGCCTCAGCCCCAGGTAGGCGGTCACCTTAATGCTGTGCATTCTCTCAGCTGGTGCATGAGTCATGACCTGCAGCTCAGAAATAGAAGTGGGAGAACATTCATTGGGTCCCTCCATGTTAGTTGCCTGAGGAGAGCCGCATAGAGAGCACCTGTCAGTGGTCACCCAGAGATGACAGAATGTCACTCTAACGTCTGAGGCCGGGCCACACAGGTGCCCTGATAGGACTGCCTGGCAAAAATCACACAGACTTAGTGACTGTCCAGTCTAAACCATTTTAAAAATAGTACCATTTGGTGTGAAATAAATATGTAGAATTGCCTGTGTGCAGGGGTTCTTTTCTTGAACCAGTCAGGTTGGTATTTGTGCCACGAGCTGAGTTTACCTCCCTAGATCCATAGATTGCACATGTGCTCTGTGTATTACCTAGAGCCTCCCTGTGATACACCGGTGCTGTTCACCTACAAGGAACAGACGTGCTTGGAAGAATTGAACGGCCCCCCAGTCTGTCCATGCTGGTGAGTTAACAGTCATCCTTAAAGGCCATGGCGCATGTGTCCTCTTTGTAGATGAAGTGCGCACAGGGACCTACAGGCAGCTCTTCCACCCTGAGCAACTGATCACCGGGAAGGAAGATGCAGCCAATAATTATGCCAGAGGCCATTACACCATCGGCAAGGAGATTGTTGACCTGGTCCTGGACCGGATTCGCAAATTGGTAAGCAGGGTGCTGGGAAGCCTTCCAGGGTCATTTTGGAAAAACCCAAGGCAGAATCCTGACCCCACGGTCCTCCTGTCTGGTGTGGCTGCAGTGCATCCATACGTACATCTCTGGTGTCTGCTTTGCTTTCCCTCCAAGTGGAATGCATGTTCCCTGGGGTGACTGGGATCCATTTGAACTTGTGGCGTCAAAGAGAAGCAGCTGGGCTTGCTGGAGGTTGGCGCTGTGGCTTCAGAAGGCGTTGCTCACGGTCTCTGCTTTCTCTCAGGCGGATCTGTGCACGGGGCTGCAGGGCTTCCTCATCTTCCACAGCTTCGGGGGCGGCACCGGCTCCGGGTTCGCATCTCTGCTTATGGAACGGCTCTCGGTTGACTACGGCAAGAAGTCCAAGCTCGAGTTTGCCATTTACCCAGCCCCCCAGGTGTCCACGGCCGTGGTGGAGCCCTACAACTCCATCCTGACCACCCACACGACCCTGGAACATTCCGACTGTGCCTTCATGGTGGACAACGAGGCCATCTATGACATATGTCGGCGCAACCTGGACATTGAGCGGCCCACGTACACCAACCTCAATCG
>PVJN01018906.1:0-38152 GCA_004026805.1 Lasiurus borealis
GCCCTCCCGTTCAGGGAGGGCGGTGTTAATTCACTTTTTAAATCTCTTCTGTGTTAGGGCACTGTGGGGAAGAGACAAAGGTGTTAAAAATAATATTCCTCCACAAGCTTCCAGTCTTCTGGGGGTATTTGGCATACATGCAGATAACTGTGTAGAGCGAGATCAATGTCAGAAGAAAAGAATTACTGAAGCCCTAACCGGTTTGGCTCAGTGGATAGAGCGTGGGCCTTCGGACTAAAGGATTCCAGGTTGGATTCCAGTCAAGGGCACGCACCTTGGTTGCAGGCACCTCCCCAGTAGGGAGTGTGCAGGAGGCAGCTGATCTATGTTTCTCTCTCATCGATGTTTCTAACTCTATCCCTCTCCCTTCCTCTCTGTAAAAAATCAATAAAAAATATATATTTTTAAAAGAATTACTGAGTAGGAAGGATTCATCTCAAAAGCTTTCACGAGGATGTGGCATTTGAGTTGCCAGGTAGGAGTGGAGAGAGGGAAGGTATTCTAATTAGAGAAAGCCCTGTGAGAGGGAGGCACTGGGAAGGAACAGGTGGGGGCCCTGTGAGGGGGAGTAGGTAGAACAGAAGAGATAAGACCAGTGAGTCATCTACCTCCTGTTATTCTTGGCCTTCGCCCCGTTGTGTTTCCTTTAAAGTAACTGCGTAACTCATAGCTGCTGTCTGTTTTCTGGTGTTTGCTCTGTTTCCTCCACTGGAACATAAAAGCCCCATAAAGGCGGACACTATTGTGTTGTCCTTTGCCCAGAGCCAAGCGCAGGGCCTGGCACTCGGGATGCCCCCAGCGAGTGTTTGCCGGACGAATGTTGCAATAGTTCGGGTGCAGCCCTGGTGGAGATTCAAAGGCAGGCAGGAGGTGCCACCTGAGTGGGATCCAGGGGAGTCAGCAACGATGGAGTAAAAGAGGTGGAGTATGGGTGAAGGAGGAACCAGAGCCCTGACTGGTGGCTCAGTGGTTGGAGCATCATCCTGTACACCAACAAGGATGCAGGTTTCATTCCCCATCAGCTCAGAGCACGGACCTAGGTTGCAGGTTCAATCCCCAGTTGAGGTGGGTCCAGGAGGCAACCAATCGATGTTTCTCTCTCCCTTGCTCTCTCTCTAAAAATCAATGAAAACACATCCGTGGATGAGGATTCAAAAAAGAAGGAGGAGGAACCAGAGAGCCCTGAGAATGCTGGTGGATCACACTGAGCCAGGAACACAGGAGGAGGAGCAAGTTTGAGGGAGAGAGACAGTTGTGTTTTGAACATTCTGAGGGGAGATACTGAGCAACAGAACAAACCAGGAGCCGGGAGTGGGGAGCTTTCTATGGGTCTGTATCTCGGGTTTCCTAATTTTTAAACTCCTAGTGAATGTGCTATCCACTAGACCGCTGTCACATCTCCCTGTCAGATAAGAAACGACTTCTCTGGAGAATCCTCTAGAGCAATAATCAGCAAACCGAGCTCACAAGCCACATGCGGCTCTTTGGCCCCTTGAGTGTGGCTCTTCCACAAGATACCACAGCCTGGGCGAGTCTATTTTGAAGAAGTGGCATTAGAAGTTTTAAAAATTTCTCAGAAGAAATTTCAATCGTTGTACTGTTGATATGTGGCTCTGTTGACTAATGAGTTTGCCGACCACTGCTCTGGAGAAATAGATCCTCTGTACTTTCTCAGTGTTAGCTTATGGGCCATATAAGGCCCACAGAATCACTTGGTCTGCCTTGCCAAGGCATTAGGATGAAGTTAATGAAATGTTTGTGCAAACAGAGCAGGCTCATTTTTAAGTTGATAATCGTGTAGGGCCCACAAATGATGTTATAAGTCTCCAAATGGCCTTTACAGGAAAAAGGTTCACCAGTGATCATCTGAGCCTTAACTGGTTCTTGTGCCCCACTGTTCATGAAGAGATGGCCCCGGGGCTGGGCCCTGGGCCGGAGGAAACGGCTCTAAATTTCCTCTCGTCCGCCGTATCCTGCTTACTCAACTGGACAGATTGTCTCTTTATAAGGAGAAAAGCTTGTCAGAGTGATTTCCTGTATAGTTCTGCTTGAGTCCAAGATTCCGGAAGTGCCAGCCTAGACAGTAGGGGCCGTCACCTAGAACCCAGATGTCACAGGCATTCCCGAGTACAAACGAGGGCCTGCTCCCGACCGCCTCTGCCAAGCCAAAAGGCGAAATTGCAGTTTTATTGCACCTTCTAGAGCATGTGGTCAAGGCGGCTTTCCAGCTGGCTGCTTCCGTGCTGGGGTTGTTTACATGTTTCAGTAACTGAGTTATCCTTATTGAAGTTGGCTGGATAGGAGTTCAGAATAAATGGCAGATGATGAGAATTATACCACTCACCAGGAGCACCAGAGGTCAGGGAAAAAGGAGATTTACTTGTGCAATAATCCTTTGGTGGAAAGGAGGTACACCACTCGAGTATTCCACTCTCAGGTAGGTGCAGATTGCGAAGCCTGTGGTTTTCTGATAGAATCCTGCCTGTCTGATAAAAGCACGTAGAGGGCAGTGCTTTGCACAAGTTAGGGCAATAAAATGAGGCTGAGAAATCGTGATTTTAGAAAAATACAGATTTCAAAGAAATTTCCAGAATTTCAGCATTTTCTTCAAACATAAAGAAGCTGAGCATAAAACACATCCCACGTCTCTGCAAGGAGGAAGTACAAAGTTCTTTCATACATAGAAGCTTTCCTACTTCATACACCTCTTTTCAGGCTACTGCCAGACTCCTGTGTCTGATATTTACTAGTCTTTTCTGAAGTAGGCAATGTTCATCAGTAGAAGAACATGTTGAGATAATAGAGACCACAGAGTTATTCTTGAATGTCTCCCTCCTTTGTCCCAAATGAACCTGTAGTTCCTACAACCTTCTTATGTGACAGTATATAGAACAGTGATGCTCTTTACTACTCCAGCCCTTGTCCCTGCCTTTTGATTCATTTGAATTCTTCCTCCATGCCTCAGTCTGCCTCCAGGTGTTAATATCCCTTTAAAAATCAGTTATATATATTGTTTTTAAGGCTTTAAAAAAAAAACAAACCTGCAAGCAAAACAAATGCATAATACCAAAAAAAAAAGTAAATCCCCTAAGAAAGACACTCCCCAAAGAAAAGACTATGAAATCTGGTGTGTGCTCTGTCAGTCAAAAATGCCCAGAGCCTCTTCTTCTTGGTCTTAGGGGCCTGGCTGGGGGGGGGGGGCGGTGGGGGGGAGGGGGATGTAGAAGGAGGAGCGGGAGGGGGAACCACAGGGACAAATAGGACCACTAGGCTTGTCTCCATCTGTACCTTCAGGTTAGTGATAGATGACCCATCCCTGTCCTTACTGAACAACATTAAACATTATCATATAGACAAATCCATGTGTTTTTTCATAACAGTTAATAGCTATTTCTGTCTGCCTCAGCTACTATAGTACATGTAACAGGAACAGTGGAGACAGGGAGTGGCCAAACTTTAGAAGGCTTGGAATTCCAGAACAAGGAATTTAGATTTTAGGTAGTGATTTCTTTCTCTCTCCTCTGTCTTTTAAAATATATTTGTATTTATTTCAGAGAGGAAAGGAGGAGAGAGAGAGAGAGAGAAACATCAATGATGAGAGAGAATTGTTGGTCAGCTGCCCCTTGCACACTGAGCCTGCAACCAAGGCATGTGTTCTTGATTGGAATTGAACCTAGTACCCTTGACTGGAGTCGAAACTGGGACCCTTCAGTCTGCAGGCCAACACTCTATCCATTGGGCCAATCCGGCTAGGGCTCTTCTTTCTCTTAATATAGTGTTTGGATTTATGTTGTCTTAAAATGCTTTTAGTTATTTAAGAGTGCTTCAGAGACAAAATATTTTTAATTATTTTTCTACTTCCAGGCCCTTAGTTTCATCTAATGTTGTTTCATCCTTACTGAACAAACATCCTTACTGAAGCTTTCATGGCTTCCCTGTGTGGCTTAGTTTGCAGCTTTCCATCTCCTGCACTGTTTTTCAGACAGTGAATGTGGATGGAGTCTCTACCAAGAGCCAGGCATTTGCTTTGTGGCAAAGGATATGTGAAATGGTGAAATCATGGATAGGGGCCAGGTTTAACTCATTTGTAAAATCTGCCTATGTGGTTTTCCTGGTAGGTGTTCAATGGACGTTTGTTGAATTAAGCTCACATCCTGACTCATACTGCTCATGTGAGCCCAGCTTAAGCAAAAGCCTCTTTTTTTCAAAAAGGAAACACCTATCTTTTGCGTTATGTCATGATTCTTACTATCATGTGCCTATGAACCTCTGTCATCTAGTAAGATCAAGTTTTGTTCAAGTCTTTTCTATAATTCCCAGAACTTGGCTCCTGAAATGTTGGATAGAAATACAATATATAGAAATACAATGCAAGCTATATATCTCATTTTAAAATTTTTAGTAGCTACATTTTAAAATCTAAAAAGAAACATATTTAACCTAATTTATCATTAGGTTAAATGAATTATTTCAACAACATTTCACCAATTAATTTAAAATATTGTTATTTCACATTTTTTATTTGTATTATCTTCAAAATCCATGTGTATTTAAATAGCACTAGCCACACATGGCTAGTGCCACCTTATTGGACAGCATGGGTATAGAATCTGAGTTTTTGTGTACTCACCATGTAAGTAATTAAATTTAAATTGTACAAGAGAGCCACCTTACTGGCTGCATCATTGGCAAAGGAGATAAATTTGGATAAGATAGAATAACTTGCTAAAGGACACATAATTTAGCTTACTGTTTCTTCTTATCTATTTTTTTATTTTTTAACATATTTTATTGATTTTTTACAGAGAAGAAGGGAGAATAGAGAGTTAGAACCATTGATTAGAGAGAAACATTGAACAGCTGCCTCCCGCACATCTCCTACTGGGAATGTGCCCACAACCAAGGTATATGCCCTTGACTGGAATCGAACCTGGGACCCTTTAGTCCACAGGCCAATTCTCTATCCACTGAGCCAAACCGGATAGGGCTATATATTATCTTTTTAATATTTATTAACTTCAGAGAGAAAGGGAGAGGGCGAGATATAAACATCAATGAGAGAGAATCATTGATCAGCTGCCTCCTACATACCTCCCACTGAGGCATGTGCCCTTAACTGGAATTGAACCAGGGCCTTCAGTTTGCATGCAGGCTGACGCTCTATCCACTGAGCCAAACTGGCCAGGGCTTACTGTTTCTTTTAAACTATTATTATAAGTTATTAGATTTTCCATCACTAGGTGAAGTCCATAATTCAAAAACCATCGAATTTTTTTGGGGGGAAATGCTTCTAAGCTATTATGAGTTATTTGGGGGGAACATCAGCTCTCTGACTCTCCCTTTCATCTTCCTGATACACTAGCTCTCTAGCATCTAAATGATTGTCTGTCTTTTCTCACCTCTCCTTGAATAGCATATCTTCTCCAACACTGATCCCACACTGGGTTCCCCCAAAACTTGAACTATTTACATTGTTTATCTTAACTTCATGTGGAGGCATTCCTGCTAGTGGAAATGGAATTCTATTTATTCATAAGGCTGACAGTGCATCGCCTGAGACACTTCTGAGTACAGGAGTAGGAAATGATTTAGTTAAAGATATTAAAGCCAGATTTTTTAGTTCACATTCCTAAAATTCATAGGAAACAATGTGATTGAACAGATAAGCAAGTATCGCTTCAATAACTGGTTAGTTGCCAAAAATGACCAGGTCGTGGGTAAAGCCATTATGGATAGGTAGAAGAACAAGGGGTTGACTGCTAAACCCTGGGCTCGTGGAGAGAGAATAGTGGGATAGGAACATATGGAGCATGTTTTTGCAATTTTTGGACAGAATTTCAAGTATGATAAATATGGTGGTCAGCAGAAGAATCACTGGTATGTACACTGGGGAGGAGGTTCTGCCGAGCCAGTGAGGAGGCATTTCAGACCAACTGAAAGCCTAGACTAGAGCTCCCGCCTCAATGTCCTTGCCCGGGTACCATGTCTTTCCTATAAAAAGGTTGACGTGGGCCTGGGCAAGACACAAAGCAATAATAAGGAAGCTAGAATTGTACCACCAGACACCCAAAGGAAAGTAACTGCATTGTAAGCATCTTCATTTGGCAAATGTGGAATTGGTCTCTGTTTCTTAACATCTTGTTCAATGCCTGACACTGACCTGATTGAATGACTGACAGAACAGTGAATGGTGGGCACACATACTGAGTTCTAAGAGAGAGAGAGAGAGAGAGGGGGGGGGGGAGAAATATCGATGAGAGAGATTCATTGATTGGCTGCTGGGGATCAAGCCTGCAACCCAGGCATGTACCCTTGACTGGAATCGAACCCAGGACCCTTTAGTCCATAAGCCAAACCAGCCAGACATAAGTGATGATTTAAATAAAGAAGAAAGATGTTGCACATTGACTGGGTAATATTGGGTAGTGAGCACCCAAAGATCTCCAGAAGCAAGAGGAAATGAATGGGAAGAAACAGGTTTACAATCTGAAGAGCTCTTGGAGAAAAGCATAAATGGGGGAGAGTGGAAAGGGTTGAAAACAAAGAGCAGTTGAAATACACTGTGCTCACTGCCTCTAGGGGTGCATCCTGGCCCTATGGGATGATGTCTGAGTGAAAACAGTGCTCCAGGGGCTCCAAGAAACTCCTTGTCTATGGTCTAAGCTGATTGGCCATTTTGTGCACACAAAGTATATTTGCAATGCCACCCCTTATCTTGAAGTTTGGGGTCAGCTTCTTTGTGTTAAATTTTGAGTCAAAATCCTAATCCTAATAGTAAATAGACCAAAAAAAATGTCTGTGTTGCCAAGACTGGTTTGGCTCAGTAGATAGAGCGTCGGCCTGCGGACTAAAAGGTCCCAGGTTCGATTCTGGTCGGGGGCATGTACCTTGCTTGCGGGCACATCTCCACTGTGGGGCGTGCAGAAGATGGCTGATCGATGTCTCTCTCTCATCGATGTTTCTGACTTTCTATCTCTCTCCCTTCCTCTCTGTAAAAAAATCAATAAAAATATATTTAAAAACAAATTTCTGTGTAAATGTTTAAAACAAGTTTGCAAATATTAGATCCACATAAGTGACTGGACTCAGAGCTCTAATTGGGGTTTACTTTTTTAAAAAATTTATTTTAAATATATATTTTATTGATATTTTTAGAGAGAGAAAGGGGGAGAGATAGCTAAAAACATCAATCAGCTGCCTCCTGCACACGCCCCACTGGGGATGTGCCCGCAACTAAGGTACTTGCCCTTGACCAGAATCGAACCCAGGACCCCTCAGACCACAGGCCAACACTCTAACCACTGAGCCAAAACAGTTTCGGCTAAAAAATGTTTTTTTTTAAATATATATATATTTTAAATATATTTTTTTGATTTTTTACAGAGAGAAAGAGAGAGGGATAGAGAACTAGAAACATCGATGAGAGAGAGACATTGATCAGCTGCCTCCTGCACACCCCTACTAGGGATGTGCCTGCAACCAAGGTACATGCCCTTGACCGGAATCAAACCCGGGACCTTTCAGTCCGCAGGCTGACGCTCTATCTGCTGAGCCACACTGGTTTCGGCTAAAAAATGTTTTTTTTTAAATTTATAGTAGAGAGAGAGGAAGGGAGAGGGAGAGACAGAAACATCCATTGGCTGCCTCTTGCATACCCCACACTGGGGATTGAGCCAGCAATCTGGGCATGTGCTCTGACTGGGAATCAAACCAGTGACCTCTTGGTGCATGGCAAGATGCCCAACTTACTAAGCCACAACTAACTGAGCCACCCTGGCCAGACAGGGTTTACTTTTAATATTCACCTGCCATTGATTCCATGAGTTGCCAAATTAGTAATATACTTGTCCCCATTGTACCTTTCTTAAATATAAAATGATTTCAACTTAAGACTTTCTTTAAGCAAGTTTCTTCAGAATCAGCTTACCCCTGGTGAGATCATTCAGTTACAGATATTTACTAATGCTGGTTTAGTTTGGAAAATTGATTTAGTCTTAGGATCTCTTCAGTGCCAAACAATTACTTTTAATGTTATTTTGTAAAAATTATGATGTAATTATTTTTCAAGTATACTTGGGTTAACAAAATGCAGCGGTGGGGCGTGCCCTTTAGCAGCTGAACAGACAGATAGACCATTTTATACATTCCTTAGAAATAAGATATGGTTCAGTATTTTAAATCATAGCAACAGTTGATAAGAAAAACAGCAAAAAGGTAATCATTTCCATATGGAAAGAAAAAGAAGAGCCAGTGAAGCTGTGAACTGTCATTTTTCCAAATAAAAATAAATCACCACTGGTAAATTTGGCAGAAAGGGCAAATGTTCCTATTTCCTACTTTGCATTTGTTAATACATCACATGTGATGTGCTTTATTGGAGTACATCACTCTCGGCAAACTCAATTGCCAGCTTTCCATTGTATTTAGTCCTGAGTGAAACCGACACCGCTCGATGTGCCAATTTCATTAAAGCACAGTATTTCCTTGGTGATAATTTTCTCAACTTAGTGAAATTTTGGTGAAAGTTCTTACCCCTTTTACTGAAAAGCATATAACCATCTTCTAAATACCTATAGTAAGTTAAAAGCACTAGTTGGAATAAAATCAGTTTCTGCCCTGGCATTCCAAAATCTAAAAGAAAAACCAACCCAATTTTCTGATAACCAAAAAGGTTAAGAAAAGAGAACAAAGTAACCATTTACTTATTTACCTTTGTATCTGAGCATGATGTATATTTATTCACAAAATCCTGGCTTTATTTTAAATAGTTTGCTTAAGATAGAAAATCTTACCTGTTCTAGAAAAAAATATACAAGATGTTCACCCTGTAATATTTAACAACAGCTCCCTCTTGTGGTTCAGAACATTCATTTCAAAGATAAATACATTTAAATACAGAATTACAATTTAACTTAAAATTGTGCTCTGAATGTTTAGCACATATTAAATGGAACCTTTTTGAAATGAAGAGGAAAGAGTTGGGGACAAAACAGAATATTCCCCTTTTTGGATAGTTCCAGAGTTCCAACATCTCAGGAAAGTGTTTCCAAAATTCTTGCACCAATTTTTTGTGTGTCTTACAAATGAAAATACCAAGTAGATGTTTTCATTGAAAAGATGATATTCTCTATTTAAAAGGTTCTTCTCCTATTCTGTGGGCATAGTATGCAGAAGAAATAAACATTTGACTTGGCTGGCTTTAAAAGACCAGAATTTGAAAACATACAATGAAAATAGTATTGAAAATAGTTTAGTCCAAAAATGACGTAAGGCATTTTTCCCCTTAAACCCTTTGTTCAGGATCAGAGATTGCGGTAACTGGCAACAACCTGTTCTAACAATGTGAAACTGTCCAAAAAGTCCTCTTCTTCAATTCCAAACTTTGTGTACTGATGAATGTAGGCTCTGGCAAAAGAAACAGAAAATGTAAAATGAAAAATACCAGACAAATAAATAACTCTTAAAATCAAGCAATAAATAGACCTTTCCCAGCTCATGAACATTTGAAGATGGTAGACTAGCTTAAAAGTCTTCCTTTTGCGGTTTGGCTCAATGGATAGAGCATCGGCCTGCGGACTGATGGGGTCCCAGGTTCAATTCTGGTCAAGGGTACATACATTGGTTTCGGGCACATCCCCAGTGGGGGTGTGCAGAAGGCGGCTGATCGATGTCTCTCTCTCATCAATGTTTCTAACTTTCTATCCCTCTTCCTTCCTCTCTGTGAAAAATCAATATTTGGGGCAAAAAAAGTCTTCCTTTTGCTTCAATGTTGGCTCCAAAGATAAGTAAACTTTCAAAGCTTATGCAGACTCCCTGCCTTTTTAGTGTCCAAGAGAGTGACAATAAACTTGAGAATCCTAGTTAATTAAAGTGGAGGCCTTGTCCAATCATTTGAGGAATTTTTCTTTGATAGTTGGTCACTGTGGCAGAGCTCAGGAAACTTGATAGCACATTTCTTAATATGAAGTAGACATTCCTTAGTATCAAGTGGAATTGCACTTGCAATATTTCTGAGCAAGATAAGGATCTCTCCTATTACTTCAAGGGTCTTATTTTATTTATTTATTTTTAATATATTTTTATTAATTTTAGAGAGGAAGGAAGAGGAAACATCAATGATGAAAAAGAATTATTGATCCCCGGCTGCCTCCAGCATGCCCCCTACTGGGGATTGAGCCCGAAACCCAGGCATGTGCTCTTGACAGAAATCAAACGCAGTACCCTTTAGTCTGCAGGCCCATGCTCTATCCACTGAGTCAAACTGGCTAGGGCTCAAGGATCTTATTTTAGAAAACTGTCTTACTGTCCCTGTCTTATAATGAAACTTCTGCTTTAATTTCATTTCAGGTAGAAACTAATTCAGTTAGCAACAATAATAATAATAAACACTCAAGAATAGGATCAATGCCCTCACAAGAGGCCCTTGAAAGTGCCTTTACGTGAACCAGAAAGTGCATTTTCACCAGACATCCAATCTGCCATCCCCTTAAACCTGGACTTCCCAGCCTCCAGAACTATGAGAAACAAATACTGACTTTTTTTCAAATATTTCTTTTTTTAAAAATACATTTTATTGATTTTTTTTTTACACAGAGGAAGGGAGAGGGATAGAGAGCTAGAAACATCGACGAGAGAGAAACATCGATCAGTTGCCTCTTGTACACCTCCTATTGGGGATGTGCCCGCAACCAAGGTACATGCCCTTGACCGGAATCGAACCTAGGACCTTTCAGTCCGCAAGCCGACGCTCTATCCACTGAGCCAAAAATACTGATTTTTTTATAGGTTATTCATCCCATGCTATTTTTGTCAAAGCAGTCCAAACAGGCTAAGATGTTATAGATCCTACCTTGCATTTTAACATTATATTATCTGCCTAAGGTTAGGAAGGTTTGTAGATTTATCTTTTACTTACTTTGAAGCAAACATATTCCATGCTTTGCCCACAATCATATCAAGTGGTTTTATTAAGAACTGGCTATTGCTGACCAATGCTGCAGACTTCTCATATTTGTTAAAGGCTCTCTGGGTTTTCCACACATTGAAAGCATTATCAGGTTCTAACCAGGAAGTATAGAGGGCTGGATCTTTAAATCCCCCTAGAGCAAAACAACATAAGCCATTGTTCACATTGTAAATCACTAATTTTGAAAACAAATAATAAAGGAATATTTTCTTATCCACTTCACAAAATACCTTTGGTTTTGCCTTTTAAAACTAGCCTTACATTTAAAAAGTAAATTTTAAAAAATTAAAAACTAGCTTTACATTGCTTCTGGTAAATGATTTATACTCTTCATAACAGAGAAAGAGAGAGATATCAATGTGAGAGAGACACATTGATCAGTTGCCTCCCGCACATGTCCTGACCAGGGCTGGGGACCAAGCCTGCAACCGAGGTACATGCCCTTGACCGGAATTGGCCAACGTTCTATCCACTGAGTCAAACCGGTTGGAGTGAAATGTTCTCTTTTTAATTGTTACTATTTATCTAAGGGGTATTACAAGAACTAGATTGTTTAGTGTTCTTTATATCACTGCCAGAAGCAGCCAATTGGACACTGCTGAAACCATCAAATAAGGATAATATAATTTAGAGACTTGCCATAGAAACCCAAAACTAACAAGAGAACTGCTCTTTCAACTTCTTGAAATTCTTGTAACAAAATGCTTGGCACAGAGACCACTAGCTGTCCCACAAGACCTGTTTTCTCTCTTTAGTAACAAACCCCCCGAATTTTAACTGTGCTCATGGTGACCTTGCAGCTAAGTGTGACATGTGATTCAGTCAAATGGATATAAACACACGTGTGGTGTGTAACTCTAGGAGGAGAAGGTGTGCCCTTCTTTGCTCCTTTCCATGGGAGTTGGTGGCTGAACTCTAACAGATGTCTTAGAAGAAAGAAGCCATAAGGTAAAGACAATAGAACCACCAGATTCAGGAAGAAAGACTTAAATTTGTATCTTGTTTAAACCACCCCTATTTTGGCGTTCAGTCACATACTAACTGTTAAAATGGTTTTATTTTGCTATAAAAACACATAATTATTATTTTCCTCTCTCTAAGAATATATTCAGGGTCTTTATTTTTAAACCATGTGTACCATATGCATGTGCAAAAAGCCCATCTTCATTTTCACCTTAACCCCTGCTTACCCAGATCCGCACTGTGCACTTCTTTTCCACGAAGGATGACCAAGTTAGCAAGGGACGTGTTAAAGTGAAGGTTCTTGTTGACAGACATTTTACCAAGAGTAGGAGCTCCTGATAAAGGAGGCCGCACCTGCCAATCAATACCTACCAAGAGAGAGAAAACAAAAGCAAGAGATTTTATGAATGGCTTTGAATAGGAAGAGAAAATGTATTACAGAATTGATGTATTTTACATAAATTTTTATTTATTACTAAAAGTTTTTTTGCTGCTAAGAGAGGATGGTAGCCAGCCTCTAAGATGAACCCCAATGACTCTTGCCTCCTGGAATTCAGGTCCTTGTGTGGTCCCTTCCCACACGGGATAGGGCTGACCTTAATCACCAAAAGGGTGGAGCAGAAATGATGGTGTGTGACTCCCAAAGCCAGGTCATAAAAGACACTGTAACTTCCGCCTGGCTCCATCTTGGATCACTCATTCCTCCTGTGGCTGGGACATGTGGAAACAGATATACTGCTGATGGCAACATTAGCGGGGTCAGTCTTTACATTAGCAATCTGATAACAAATGAAGAGTTTTAACTGTATTCTTCAACCTTGTTAGTGAGGTATAGGTATTTATTCATATACTTATATAATGAATATTTATATGTTCAAAGCTCTATTATATAATTATAACCCTGAAACTTAGATAATTAGCCAATGTCACCCCAATAAATTCAATTTTTAAAAAAGCTCTATCTATAACTGTGAGAGAAAAAAATGTTAACATCCTAAAGTCCCTCATAGGAAAATGACTAAGCAAATTATTGACCTAAACTCAGCACAGCACATTTTATACTACCCTTAGGAACACAGTGTTCCTTGAGATGTTAACAGGTTTTGCTAGAAAAGCAGGTATACACCGTGGCCCAAAAATTTCAGGAAGCATTACTTTAAGATGTGAACTATCCACTTCTCTCCAAATCTCAGGCATTATAATATAAAATCCCTAAGGAATTACAATTAAATGTAGAAGAAATCCACTTTCACAGTATTGCAACCTAAATTGTGATTTGTGATAAAGTATACACTAAAAGATAATACTTAATAGTAATTTCCAGTTAAACAGGACAGATTGAATCAACAAGTTTATTGCCACTCTCTCCCCAAATCTCACCAACAAGAGAATACAAGGATTTTTTTTTTTTAAGACATAAGCAAGAAAAAAGGCAGAGGAGATAATGGCAGCAAACTGTTGGAAGCTGGAAAGCAAATGAAGGAGTGGTTACTCTTTAGCAACTAGGGAAAGCTGAAACTCCTGTGCCCAGTGGAGGTCCTGGAGGTAGGCCAGGCACTTCTAAGAGAGGAAGAAACAGGAGGATTCGTTAAAAATATGGCTGAGAAGCACTGAGAGTCCCAGACCCTCCCCACTCCCTGCAGCAGGGGGAGTGCACCCCTCCATCAGGAAGGGCTAAGCCACGGGCGAGGCTCTGGCCTGAGGACACTATTGCTGGGCTACTGTTTCCGGCTCTGAAGATACAGCAGAGAACAAAATAAATTTTTTAAAAACCTTTATGTTCTACTAACATAACCCAAAAGGTCCACATTAAGGAATTTCAAAATGTTGAAGACAGAGAAAATCCTAAAAGATTCAAGAGAGAACAAAACAGGATTAGGAATCAGATCCACTTTTCAATAGTAGCATTGGAAGCTGGAAGATGATAGAGCAATGCATTCAAATTCTGAATAAAAATGATTCCCAACCTTGAATCCTGTACCTGGCCAAACTATCAATGTCCTGAAAGGGCAGAATAATAATATTACATGGCTCAATGATGAGTATTTACATAGCAAAAGTAATTCAAACATTGAAAACTGATCTAGTCAAAAAGTGTGTGTGTGTAGAGGTGTGTAAGAAGATTCTATCCTCCATTTTTACATTAGGGAGGCAATTTATAATATCTAAACATGGACAATAACATAAGTAACAGTATAAAGCAAGATATTTAGAAATATGGAGGCAAATTCCAGAAGCAGCAGCTAAAAACATGGAAAGTAAGACATCAGCTGGGCAGTGGGGGGAAGTGTAGGACAGGGCACTGCTCTTTTCCTCATTATAAATTCATGCAGGACAATTAGTTGGCTTTTTAAAAAAGATTGAGATATAATATACACACACTGCAATGTATGTAAACAAAATCTGTACATATTTTATATTTATAATACAAATCGGCAAGTATTAAAATGGATTTAAATATACACTTAAGCAAGTTTTAACTACTTGCTTTTTAAAAAATTTGTTAATATATTTTTTTTGTTGCTGAAACCGGTTTGGCTCAGTGGATAAAGCGTCGGCCTGCAGACTGAAAGGTCCCAGATTCGATTTTGGTCAAGGGCACATACCTTGGTTGTGGGCACATCCCCAATGGGAGGTGTGCAGGAGGCAGCTGATGGATGTTTCTCTCTCATTGATGTTTCTCACTCTCTATCCCTCTCCTTTCCTCTCCGTAAAAAAATCAATTAAAATATATTGTTGATTTCAGAGAGGAAAGGAGGAGAGAGAGAGAGAAACATCAATGATGAGACAGACTCATCAATTGGCTGCCTCCTGCACACCCCCCTATGGGGATTGAGCCCGAAACCCAGGCATGTACCCTTGACCAGAATTGAACTGACCTTTCAGTCCACACGCTGATGCTCTATCGACTGAGTCCAACTGGCTAGGGCTTAAGTACTTGTTTTTAAAAACTCTGTTCATATATTACTTTGATAAAAATAAAATGTAAATAAAAATAAATGTCACACTTATTGGAAATTATTTGGGGAAATGATACTGTGAGGTGATTAAGAAGCCTTCCCGGGATGTCCTGGTGAGTCAGGCTCCTCCCTGGCCAGAAGGGGCCATTATTTTTTAACTGGCCCAAGCCAGTTTATATTGAGAACCCCAGGCATTCTTCCCAGCTTTTGGGCGACATATTTTTAAAATACTCTTTACCTTCTTCCATTTTCGCATTAGAAATGAGCATCTGTCTCAAATGCTTGAGGAGGCCAGCCCAAGTAAACGTGCTGTATGCCAGGGAGTGCTCAGACATTTGCGGAATGTTACGAACACCCAGCATCTTGAATTCAGGATGGGGAACCAAATTCTCCATTAAGTCTCCTGTAAGGGAAAATAAAAATTTAACTAAAATTTTAATTCTGCATTGTTCCTGTTGGTCTATACACAACCACAATTTGATGGTCTTTGAGTATTTTCTCCTCCAAGCCAGAATTGCTTAAATTTTAAAATGTAAATAAAATTTCAGAGACAGCCTATTAAAGACTATGTATTTGCTTAACTTTGGCACCAATTTTAGCATCAGTGAGAAATAACACTTTGCCAAAAAAGAAACAAAGCGTTTAGAAGCCAAGTAACTGTTTATATGAATGAAATATTTAGCTAACAGAGTATGTATGTAAGAGTTATTATGCTTTTATTGTCTTTCTGTATTCACTAAATATTCCTTCAAGAATTTTCCTAGTTCTCTAATTTATTTTATCTAGTTAAATGATAATCAAACTGTGAGAAACAAATTTATGTTGTTTACATGCCACCCAGCCTGTGAGTGATAGCAGCCTGAGTGGACTAAGACAGACTAACCTATGGTCATTCTGCCTTCTCAATCCATCAGTCTTCCTCTTTCTTTTTCTCTCCCTCCCTTCTTCCCTCCCTCCCTTCCTTCCTTCTTCCTTTCTTTTTGTTTTGTTAAAAAAAATCTTCACCTGAGATAGTTTTCCATTGATTTTTAGAGAGTGGAAGGGAGGAGAGACAGAGAGAGAGAAAAAAAAAAAAATTGGTGTGAGAGAGACATATCTATTGGTTGCCTTCACCCATACCCCAACCAGGCAAGGCATTGAGCCTGCACCTGAGGTACATGCCCTTGACTGGAATCAAACCCGGGACCCTTCAGTCCAAGGGCCGAGGCTCCATCCATTGAGCCAAACCAATTAGGGCAGTCTTCCCTTTTCTTCTCCTGCCTCCTTATGCAGGTCCTTGCCCTTCTGTCTCATCCAATCTTTCTGGTGAAAAATCCAATCTTGGATCAGTCCTGTGCTTCTCATTCTCTGTGCCTGTCAGAGTAGCTGCAGAAAGTCACCCCAGATGGCAGACAGGGACCCCCTTGGAATTCACAATCTCCAATTGCTTTGTTGAGAACTATCTGTCTCTTCAAACATTTGAGCAGAACTATCTGGTCTTTAGTGGATTTACATTTTAAAAATTGAGCAATTGGCCGAGACCGGTTTGGCTCAGTAGATAGAGCGTCGGCCTGCAGAGTGAAGGGTCCAGCGTTCGATTCCGGTCTGGGGCTTGTACCTTGGTTGCGGGCACATCTCCAGTGTGGGGCGTACAGGAGGCGGCTGATTGATGTCTCTCTCTCATCGATGTTTCTGACTTTCTATCCCTCTCCCTTCCTTTCTGTAAAAAATCAATAAAATATATATTTTTAAAAATTGAGTAATTGAGGAAGAAACAAAATCGGAGCGAAGCTAAGGGACCTGTTTTAGACGCAGTGTGTTTGGAATGTCCATGAAATGTGTACACAGAGATGAAAGGAAGGCTGCTCAATATAGAAGTCTGGAGGTTAGGGAATTGGTCAGAGTTGGAGATAAACTGGCAGGATGGAGAAGACAATTGGTATTTAAAGCTGTGGAACTGGGGAGAGGATCCAAGACTAACATTTAGAGCCTGAAAAACGGAGGAAAAAAGAGAATAAAAGGAGTAGTCATGGAGATAGGAAAAAAAAAATCAGTAGAGGGGGTGTCACAAGAGGCAAAGAGGAAGAATGCAGACAGATGACAGAGATGGCACCTACAGGTCTGAGCACATTGATGAGATATGAGGACAGTGGGAGAAATCAGTGATATGATCTGAGGAAAAGGTGGCAGGAGAGGAAGAGAGGGGGAAAATGACTAATCCATTCAGAACATGCTAAATTTTTTTTAAATTTTTCCCAGCCCCCCTCCCCCCACCTGAATATGCTAAATTTGAAGAAGCACAAGGTAACTAAGAAAACTGGGTGGGATAGGGAAAGAGAAAACTATTTGGGAAGGAGATTAGGGCAGGTCTAAGGAGGGGGATATAGATTATAGAGTCACTTGAATCTAGATGATTTGAATTGATAAAGCATTATTTGCCAAATAAGCTGAAAAAAGAATGATGGGTTTATTTTTATTTTTATTGATTTCAGAGAGGAAGGGAGAAACAGAAACATCAAAGATAAGAGAGAATCATTGATTGGCTGCCTCCTACACGCCCCACATTAAGGATTGAGCTTGCAATCCAGGCATGTGCCCTGACCAGGAATCAAACCGTGACCTTCTGGTTTATAGGTCGATACTCAACCACTGAGTCACTCTGGCCGGGTGATGGGTCTTTATGGAGTGATAAAAATGATGGTTGTACAACTTTGTGGATATACTAAAAAACACTGACTTGTACACTTGAACTGGGTGCATTGTATGTTATGTGAATTATACCTCAAAGTTTTTTAGAGAGAGAGAGAGAGAGAGAATATTGAAGAATAGTCTATGGGCATCCACCACTCTTGAGAGAATTTAGTAACTTCCCAAAACATTTCAGTAAGACGGTTGAGAGAGCTAAGCAGCTCCTTAGGAAGGCTTTTGAGATGAGGGAGACTGAGTGTATCTTCAGGCAGAGGAGAGGAGCCAAGAATAACTTCGAGGCTTTCAGAACATAAGACTTTCCTATCAATAACACACAGGAGGACAAATACCTAGTGGATTTCTTCTGTAGTGAGATGAGCCTTCCTCAGAGTAAGTAGGCTGGAACACACTTCCCAGCTGATGGGCGAGGACTTGATTTATATCTCTGAAGGAGATCTGCTTGATATTCATCAGTTTTGCACAGATCTTATGAAGAGCATCATTCTCGTGAACAAGGAGGGCGTCTGAAGATCGGTACAAGTGAGAAAGAGTCAAAATGGAGTTGTAATTCTGAACAATAACCTGGAGAGGGGAAGGTCAGAAACAAGAAAGGCAGGAGAGAGTAGTGGTTAAGAGGGTGGATTCTCAGGGCATCCTCCCTGGGATCAAGTCCTAACTCTTATCACTTTCTGGGTATATGACCTTGTACAAGTTAATTTACCTGTGCCTCAGTTATTGCTCTATAAATTAGGAATAATAATTATATCAACCTCCTAGAGTTTTAAAGGTTGATGACAGAATGCATGTAAATCACTAGAACAATGCTCTGTATATAGTAAAGATTCAATGAATGCCAGCAAGCATTACTATCACACTTACTTCCTACATTATTTCCTATAGTGATTTATCTCACTTCCGTGATTTCTCAAGGTCTCTGCTTCTTATACCGTAGATAGTGGGACTAACTCCGGAATGGGTCCCTGAGAGAAAATGAACAATTGTCTTCTCTGGAATTTTTAGAGGCCAGGACACCTCATCTGTTTGCAAAAATCTGAGGAAAGTTAAATGAATTGTTTATGCAAGTACCATATTGTATAGTCACTCCTGAAGCAGTAACTTAACATTTCCAAAGAAAGGGTCAGATCAATCTTTTGCCTACATGTATTGCAACTGCAGCAGGATTGAAATATAAAAATTTCAATGAATGTGTTCTTACCTCACCAGTTCCATAAGGCCATATAATGTGATTCATTTTCAAAGAGCTGGAATACTGATCTTGTAAGTTCTGTGTAATGAAGGCTCCTAGGCCAGATCCTGTGCCTCCAGCCATACTCATTATGATGAAAAAACCACTCAAGGAGTCACATTTCTCTACTTCCTTCTGGATGAGGTTCATTATAGATTCTGCATGTCTGGGTCCATGCACAGAGTAACTATGCAATGCAAAAGGAACAAATACAAACACCTTACAGTTTAACCAGAGATATGCAATGCAGAGAGAAAGATATGGGACAGAGAAGGCTTTTTAAACCCATGAAAGTGGACTCTTATGAAAGGCACAAAATTTAAAATACACAAGCTAAAACATAGTTAAGCCGAAACTGGTTTGGCTCAGTGGACAGAGCATCGGCCTGTGGACTGAAAGGTCCCAGGTTCGATTCCGGTCAAGGGCATGTGCCTTGGTTGCGGGCACATCCCCAGTGGGGAGCATGCAGGAGGCAGCTCATGGATGTCTCTCTCTCATCGATGTTTCTAGCTCTCTATCCCTCTCTAAAAAATCAATAAAATATATTAAAAAAACACACACATAGTTAACAGGAGAGTAGGAATGGTAGGACAGTGAATTGACTAGCTACAGAAAATCCTGTTATAGGCCATTCCTTTAGCTGGAGACTCCAATTACCAGGTAGTTCTATAAGGTTATGGTACAACATAATATTCAATACTCATAACAATACTCCGAAAGCAGTGGTTCTCAAACTATTTTGCACATTGCAATCACCCAGGGAAGCTTTGAAAAATCCCCATATCCAGGCTTCTTCCCATACCAATTAAATCAGAATTTTTTAATTGAGCCTAGGTACTGGAATTTCCCAAAGAACCCCAGGAAATACTACTGCCTCAATGTATTCCCTATTAGCTGGAATACCTGCGTGATAAAGACACTATATTGAAAATAAGTTTGTTGGCAGAATGCCGCAAGAGGTCCACGGTTTTGTCATTACCTGGACCTGAAGCACAGACATCCATAAGATAAAATGAGAGTTTCTTCTGGGTGATGTCACACCCTACATTTTAAAATAGTAATTTTTAGGTTCTGTGCACAGGATATCAACTGTGCAGTTGTAACTACACTCTCTACTAATTGACTATGTAGCTGTATCTAAACTGAAAAATCATGTTGAATTATTCTTACCCATATGCCCAGTTGTTTCCAGAACCTTGTTTTTGACAGAAGCATGAATGCTGGCCATATTTCCATCGGCCAGACTGGGAAGCCTTTGATAGTGTTTGGTTGATAACTTTAGGTTCCATGTCAACAAGTATAGCCCGTGCAATTGGAACTAGAGATGGGGGGGTGGGGGTGGAATGGGTGGAATAAAAAAATAATATTTCATATGTCATATTTAAACTAACACAGAGTATAAACTTCTAAGTCCCCCCCGCCCCCCCGCTACACATACAAAATCTGAATTATGAGGATAGAAAGATTGGTCATATTGCTCAGAAATCAAGGTGGGCAGCAGCAGGTATATGCACATGGTTCATAATGTCTAGCATTCTGCTAAGCAGGAAACAGTGTGAGTTACAATGATCACTGGGTCAGGTCTGCAAACATCTGTTGAGTGCATTCAATGTGCTATGTACTGGGAACACAGAGATGAGGACTACACCAATCCAGCTGTAGAAGGGCTAGCTGGAGAGATGAAACACTTAATCACTGTATCATGTGATAACCCATGACAAATCCACACTGAGTAGTATATTCAGAGGTACAAAATATTATGAACACAATAAGCAGTTTAGGATGTTGAAGCAGATGATAGAGGAGGGAGTAGAAGTGATGGATGGAGATGGAAAGCAGGCAGGACTCAGATCTTGGAAGTGTACAATGTTAAAAGCTTGAAATGAACCACTGAAAATGTTCAAGCAGGGGAGGAATAATCGGATGTCTTTTTTAAAAAGATATTTTTTATTAATTTCAGAGAGGAAAGGAGAGGGTGCGAGAGAGAAACATCAATGATGATAGAGAATCATTGATTGGCTGCCTCCTGCATGCCCCCTCCTGGGGGTCAAGCCCACAACCCAGGCATATGCTCTTGACTGGAATTGAACCTGGGACCATTCAGTTCACAGGCCCAGACTATACACTGAGCCAAACCAGCTAGGGCCAGATGTCTTTTTAATACAGCAGTGTGGAGGATAGATGTGATAGACACAGGAGTTTAGGCAGGGAAACTCAGAGTGTCTTGAAACAGTCCATGTGAGAGAGGACAAGAGTCAAAACTAAGGAAATGACAGTGAACATGGAAAAGGCAGAAGAGTTTCAAGAGAGATGTAGGAGGTAAATCAAGCAGGTCTTTTTTGAATATGTTTTGATTTATTTCAGAGAGAGGAAGGGAGAGGGAGATAGAAACATTGATGAGAAAGAAACATCCATCAGCTGCTTCCTGCACTCCCCAGCCCCTATTGGGGATGGAGCCCAAAACTCAAGCATGTGCCCTGACCCGACCACTCAACCACTGAGCCACACTAGCTGGGCTAAATTAAGCAGATCTTGATATGTGATGGTATGTGGGCAGTAAGAGCCCAAGTTTTATTTATTTTTTAAAAATATATTTTATTGATTTTTTACAGAGAGGAAGGGAGAGAGATAGAGAGTCAGAAACATGGATGAGAGAGAAACATCGGTCAGCTGCCTCCTGCATATGCTGGGGATGCCCTTGACAAGAATCAAACCTGGGACTCTTCAGTCCATAGGCTGACGCTCTATCCACTGAGCCAAACCGGTTAGGGCAAGAGCCCAGGTTTTAAAGGAAAGATAATGAATGATGCTGAATATGGAGATGCTGACTTTGAAGTAGACAGGGGAGATGCTGGTGGAGACGTCCACTACTTGTTACCTGAAAGTGAGGCTAGGCTAGAGATTTGAGAATCATTCATGTAAAAGATGTCACAAATTACAAGAGAAACTGAAATTGCCCAGAGAGAACTGTACATGTGAGGACAGAGAAGCACCTGAGATACAACCATTGGAGAAGAAAGGTTCAGATTCTAAGAAGAAGGAGTTTTAAGGAGGGGGTTTTAGAGGTAGTTACCAAATCCAGCAGAGAATTAAGTAAATTAAGAAAATAAAACAGTCACTGGATTGGGTAATTAGGCTAACACTGGGAACTCTTCTTAGAGCAGCATCAGTGGTGTAGGGCAGAAGGAAGATTATAGCTTAAAGTGGGTAATCCTTTGAGACTCTTAGCTGAGAAGGTAAAGAGGTAATCAAGAAGACAAAAGTTATAGTCAAAAGATAAGTTTTGTTTGTTGTCTTTATATTGGCAAGATCTGAGCATGCTCTTGTGCCGAGGGGGAAGATGCTACCATCATGGCAAAGGTTGTTAACACAGAAACAAAGGATCAAGTGCAAAGTCATTCCCTAAAAAGATGGAAAGGGATGAAATTTAGACACGATGTGGATGGCCTGGCCTTGAAGTGGTTGGTTATGTCAGAGTAAAGGAGAGGACTGTAAACCACACATACCTCCATTTTCCTCCTCACTGAAGAATCTTTCTTTGCAAGATGCTTGATAGGCCTCATTCTCTCTTTTAGAGCAGAGTCCCTGGGGACAGTGTGAATCACTAAATAGAGCATCAAACACTTCAAAACCAATCTGATTGCCACATTGACCAAGTTGCACTGTTACTATTGACATGCTGAGACACAAAGTGGGCCTATTTCCTCAAAAAAGTGAGCAACCTGAAATAGAAAAATATAGGCTTTGAGAACCACTGCATTATCAATAAATAAAGAACAAATAAAATGCCATGTATATCAATATACATCAATAAAATAAATAATTTAAAAATGCCATATGCATATATGGTGTGATAGATGAAAAAGCTAAGTCATCTAAGGAACCAATCATTTAAGGAAGTTGTTCTTTTTCTCTACATGGTTTTTGGGATTTGGAATTTATTGTACCCAAATCTATTCATACACAGCGCAACAGTTTCCAAAATTTGATTTGTATTCGCTATTTTCCCAAGCATGTATTTAAAACAAAACAAAACAAAACAAAGCAAAATGCATGCTGGTTGAAGGAATTAATGCTATACACTTCCCACCACAGGGACACATAGAACGCAGAAGTTAACTCAACAATTGTACATTTATTAATTAACATTAATTTTCTCTCTTCTAAATAATGACTCTCTCTCTCTCTCTCTCTCTCTCTCTCTCTCTCTCGCCCCCCCCTCCCCCCAACAATCACCTTTCTGGCCTGGTAACTACAGTAATACTTATAAGAAAAACTGTTTAGCTCAGGTAGTTCAGCAAGGAAGACCAGGTTGGAAAAATTGACCAGATGAAATATTACAGCAAGTCTTCACTATTTTTTAACAAAGAGACAATTTTTATTTTTTTGTAAATACCTTACACCAGGTCTATGCAGTACTGGAAAGAGTACTGACTTGTGAGCCAAACTCTGTACTCATAATTTTTTCCCCCTTTTAAATATGTTTTTATTGGTTTCAGAGAGGGAGGGAAAGAAATATCAATGATGAGAATCACTTATCAGCTGCCTCCAGCACGCCCCCTACTGGCGATCGAGCCCGCAACCCCGGCGTGTGCCCTGACTGGAATGGAAACTGGGACCCTTCCGTCTGCAGGCGGAGGCTCTATCCACTGAGCCAAACCAGCTAGGGCTGTGCTAATAATTTTCATCCTACCTTGCAAACTAGGTATCATTACTCTCATTTTATAGATAGGGAAACTGAGGCTCCTAAACGTTTTGAGACTTTCCCATGTCCACTTAAGTAGTAAATAGCAAAGCTAAGACTCTCCCTTTCCCCACTAATCCTAGGAGTTCCCCCGTTAACCCCACTCACTGACAGCCCCAGGACCGGCCGTTCCTGTCCTTTTCAAACTTCAGAGGGCCATTATGCGCATGCTCACTTTCAACACCCAAAGAAACTAGGGAGAACGAACGCGCATGTTCCATAAACGAGGAGTTTTGTTGTATTTTTTTTTTTCTTTTCCTATTCAGAAAGGTTAATTACGCATGTTCAATTTCAATTTATCAACTTCAGATACGGTACGCATGCTCCCTGTTGATCAAATGCTTGAGCTGACAATGCGCATGATCTAGCTTCCACCAGCGGCTTCGGCCGGGCTTCTGCGCATGCGTCTGCCAGTAGCTCACGCCTGGCGGTAGTTGTACGCAGGCGCATTGCCCACAGTCGGCTTCACAGAACCTTGTACGCATGCTCTCGCGCTGAACTTGAGGAGCCAGTCTAAGGCCTAAGCGCAGACGCACTGAGCTCAGGCAGCCAGTGATGGCGGCAGTGGCGGTGGTGTCTGCAGTGAGTCCGGGCCCATGAGGCGACGACGGAGGCGGGACGGCTTCTACCCAGCGCCGGACTTCCGAGACAGGGAGGCTGAGGACATGGCAGGAGTGTTTGACATAGACCTGGACCAGCCAGAGGACGCGGGCTCTGAGGATGAGCTGGAGGAGGGGGTGAGGCCCGTGGTCCCGGGGGGCCGGCGGTGACAGAGCCGGGGCGGCGGAGCGGCGGGGCGGCGGGGCGGGCCCGGGAAGCCCGGCGCGTCCGAGAGCGCGGAGACCCAGGGGGTGCGTAGTCTCCCGGACCAGCTGAAGCGCCGCGCGGCCCGAGGTAGGGGAGCGGGCGGGGCGGACCCGGCCCGAGGCGAGAGGCCGCTGCGGGGCTCACAGGTGCAGGTCGCGTCCCTCGCCCCAGAGCAGCGCAGCCGGGAGCAGTCAATGCAGGGAGCGAGCAGGGGCGCGTGGCGGATTCCTGCAGCGGACCTGAGAGTGGCGGGGCGCGAGCGGCGTGGCGCGTGTTTGGGGGGGAAGGGGGGCTGCGCTTACTGGGTGTCCCCTAAGTGCAGGTGAAGTGCGGAAGGGTTTCCCTTCGAGCGTAAGGTTTCAAGTATTAAAAGTCTTCGGACCTCCCACAACCACCTCTCTTCTCGGCCTGTCGCTTCTCTCCTAGGAAGCGCTCAGCTGTTAGAAGTGACAGCTGAAAACTTCTGTCGGGAGTAGCGCTGCCGCTGCTGTTACAGCCACCAGGAGTTTTATTTCGGGAGCAAGGGGGCTCTGCTGCATCTTCCAGGGTTTGTTTGTTTGCTCTTTTTTTAAAAAAAAAACAAAACTCCATCCGTGTGATTTTTTTTTTTAAAAAGCATTTATAACAACACACGGCATTTGTAATTTACTACCCCCCCCCCCAGTTGAAGATGTCTATATTTTTTTCAAAATACTTTATATAACTTTGGGGTGGAAAAAAAACCCCAGCGTTGACAGCTGTGATTTGGCTTGCCAAAAATAAATTGCTTGAACTGGGACTTGTGAATGGTGGTGTGAGGGCTTTCCTTGCTGTAATCTAGGGTGTTAAATGTAGAATTGTCTTTCCTATGCATAGCTTGCTTTTTTACCTTTGCTTGTCTTAATTGTTTGTTATTGTTTCTGGACTGTCATTATTTTTCCAAGATAAATTTATTGAAAAAATCACAATTTACACCTGAAGTTAAAAAATGGTATTGTAAATCACTGATTCTGGGCAAATCTTTATGGTAATTTAGATTCTAAATTCCGTTGTCTAGATGAGTACATGTCAAAAGGTTTTCTCTCACTACATAAGGGGGTTTCCCCTTTTTTTCCTTCATCTAATTTTTTCCTTCTGGCAAGTTGTGCCCTGCTTATTGACAAAAGATTGATATGCTTATATATAGAAAGAACTTTGAAAACTTTAAGAAACTGAAATAATACTTTTTTTTTCATAATCAAATGAGTCTAACTCAGAATTAGTTTGGAAGGTGGATATTGAGATGTGTACTTTTTTAATATGTTTGCATATGTAATTCCAGTTAGCCTTTTAATGGAACATTAGATACATTAATACAACTTGGAAACAAAATGGGATTACTTTCATTACATGTGGCATACTCTTGTCACATATGGACAGTGGCTTTGGGGTAGGGGTGAAAACTTGATAGGAAAGATGCTTGATAAAATCTGATAGAATTTCCAGACCATTGGTTTATCCCAGAAATTAAAGGAGGTAGCAGTAAAATACTATATTAATATACCTACTATGACCTGGAACCTCAATGGGTTTTGGCCTACTGGACATTTGTTCTGTTGGGTACAGGCATATAGGATTTTGAGAGTGTGTGGAAAGGGAGGCTGGAGAAATTGGTAGAAATAGGAAAGCAAGAATTGTGGCCACTGCCCTGGGCTGAACTTTGGGGGGGAGGGAAAGCAAAGGTAATTAGAGAGGATTTTGAGGAAGAGCTTTCAGCAAAATAGTATATTATACTTAGCAATGCTTTTGGAATGGAAAGTTTTTCTTTTGAGTATATTATTTTTAAAAAATATATTTTTATTTCAGAGAGGAATGGAGAGAGAGAGAAAAATAGAAATATCAACGATGAGAGAGAATCACTGATAGGCTGCCTCCTGCACGCCCCCTACTGGGGATCAAGCTCACAACCCTGGCATGTGCCCTTGACCAGAATTGAACCCAGGACCTTTCAGTCCACAGGCCTACTCTCTATCCACTGAGCCAAACTGGCTATGGCTTGAGTGTATTGTTTTAAGAGGTGCCTATAGGTGGAAAACCAGAAACAGTTGCAGTGGAATTGGTTTAGCTACCCAAGGAGATTCAGTGATATCCAGGATTTTCCAAAATAAAATTTAAATGTTCTGAAAAATGAGAGTTTATAGTTTTTAGAAAAATCAAGCTATTGTGAGTTTATAATAATACTAGAGGCCCAGTGCACAAAATTTGTGCATGGGGGGGGTTCTCTCAGCCCAGCCTGTACCCTCTCCAATGTGGGACCCCCTTATTACTCCATGCAGCCTGCTGTTCAGTTTATTTAATCGTCCCTCATTAACCCCCCTGCCAGCATGGTTGCTTCACACAGCCTGCTTGTTTAGTGGTTTGGTCATGCCTCACTAACCCCCCTGCTGGCCTGGTTGTAGGCAGCCATCTTGTGAGGGTGTGATGGTGAGTTTGCATATTACATCTTTATTAGTTAATATTCTGGCTATTTGTCAATTTATAACCTTTAGTTTAGTACACAAACTTTTTAAACATATCAGAGTAGCCTCAGAAAGGAAACTGAGGCATAGGCCAAAGAGATGATTGGCCAAGACCATGTAGTGTTTTTTGACTCAATTCAGCAAGCTTCACTACACAGGTTCTTCATTGCATTCACTAGTCTTGTTCATAAAGTACTTCTTTGTGGTGTGTCAAAAGTGAATTCAAATCCTTCCAGTCATGCTCACTGACTGTGTAACCCACAATAAATTGTTTAAGGTCTGTGGTACTTTTTTTTTTTTTTTACTGTAAATGAGGATGTGTGAGATAAAGTCTTTAAAGTACTCTTACAACATACTGGCATATTAAGCAATTAGCTAATTCATGGAAATATAGTAGCTTGTCAGTCTTACCCATTGGCAAGGAACCCAATCATTCAAGTTTACTCTCATCTGTGCCTAGAGACTTAATAATAAATGCACTTATACTATACAGTACAAGAGGCTGCATTTTGGGAGCTGTAATATCTTTTTCTAAATTAGATATATTACACTGAATCTGTATTAGTAAATATATATATTCTTCTATAACTAAAAGATAAGGAAAATCATTTAATATATTTATAGATAAAGTTGAATGTTTGCTACCTAACTAAAAAAGACCCTGATTGATTACCTCAGAGGACTATTATAAAACCAATGGATAAGAGTTATTTTTGGGGGGGAGGGGTATTTTGTTTTTGTGGGGTTTTTTTTGGCTGATAGTAGTATAATTTGGGAACAGTGAGTTGAAACTAAGGGAAAGTTTTCTTCTAGAGATATTTTTCCCTCTTCCTCTAGAGATTTTCATTAGATTATGAAAATGTTGGAAACCTTTGCTTTCTGTGGAGACACAAGTTGAAATAGTAATATGAAATTATAATGCAATATTTAAAGTCTGCAATTTTTACTCTAATTCAAAAATTGAGTTAGTCACAGAGCTTACTACATGAGTTTCAAATTGAGATATCAGATTTTTAAAAAATATATATTTTATTGATTTTTTACAGACAGGAAGGGAAAGGGATAGAGAGTTAGAAACATTGATGAGACATTGATCAGCCGCCTTCTGCATGCCCCCTACTGGGAATGTGCCTGCAACCAAGATACATGCCCTTGACTGCAATTGAACCTGGGACCCTTCAGTCCGCAGGTCAAAGCTCTATCCACTGAGCCAAACCGGTTTCAGCAAGATATCAGATTTTTATTGAGCAAAAAGTTTAAAATTTTGTAGTGTTTTGAAAAACAAAAGTGCTAAGTAGATAGTATGCATTCAAATATTCATGATTATGAAAAATTATAGAAAAACAGCTCATTGTCAATGTTTAATCTTGCATTGTAATAGATATTTACCATAAAGTATTTATATATATGTTTTTAAGTCAATTTATTGGGGTGACATTGGTTAGTAAAGCCATACAGGTTTCAGGTGTACAACCCTATAACACATCATCTGCATACTACAGCATGCACTCACCACCCAAGTCAAATCTCTTTCCCCTACTATTTATCATCCCTTTGCCCTCTTCCACCTTCCCTCACCTGCCTTTCTCTCTGGCAGTCACCGTACTGTTATCCTTTCTGTTGCTTTTTTGTAGTTTTTATTGTTGTTTTGCTTAATACCTCATCTTTTTTACTCAGCTCTGCAAACACTTTCCCCACTGACAGCTTCAGTCTGTTCTCTGTATCTATGAGTCTGTTTCTATTTTGTTTGTTAGTTTATTTTGTTCATTAGATTCCACATATAAGTGAAATCATATGGTCTTTGTCTTTCTCTAGCTTATTTCACTTAGCATAATACTCTCCATACTGTCACAAAAAGTAAGTTTTTCCTTTTAATAGCTCAGTAGTATTCCATTGTATATACGTACCACAGCTTTCTTTTTTATCTACTATCTTTCTTTTTTATCTCCTGATAGGCACTTGGGCTGCTTCCAAATCTTGGCTGTTGTAAATAACGCTGCAGTGAATATAGGGATGCATATATTTTTTTGAATTGGTGTTTTGATATATTCCCAGAAGTGGAATCACTGGATCATTTTTAATTTTTGAGGAAACTCCATACTGTTTTCCATAATGGTTGCATTGATCTACATACCCACCTCCACACCCACACTTGTTGATTTACTGATAAAGCCATTCTGACAGATTTGAGCTGTGGTTTTCATTTGCATTTCTCTGAAGATTAGAGGCATTGAGCATCGTTTTATATGACTGTTGACCATCTGCATGTCCTTTTTGGAGAAATACCTATTTAGGTCCTTTGCCCATTTTTAAATTGAATTGTTTGTTTTCTTGGTGTTGAATTTTGTAAGTTCTTTATAAAATTTGAAAATTAACCCCTAACCAGATGTATCATTAGTGAATATGTTCTTCCATATGTCTTTTCATTTGTTGATGGTTTCTTTTGCTGTGGAAAAGCTTTTTAGTTTGAGGTAGTCCCATTTCTTTTGTTTCTTTGCCTGAAGGGAAAAATGAGAAAATGACATACTACAAAAATTGCCCGAGATTTTACTGCCTATGTTTTCTTCTAGGATTTGCCCAAAAGCATTTTAAAATTTATTTATTGATTGGAGAGAGAGAGAGAGACAGAGAGAGACAGAGAGAGACAGAGACAGAGACATTTGTTGTTTTACTTATTTATGCATCCATTGGTTGACTCTTATATGTGCCCTGACGGGAAATTGAACCTGCAACTTTGGCATACTGGGATGACGCTCTAACCAACTGAGCTACCTGGCCAGGACCTATTTTTAAGTAACCCCAGATTCTGGCTAAAGTTTACCCCTTTTTCCTAATTCATCTGAATTACTGAATCTTATTTTGTAAGGAAATGTCTGAACAGCCAAGCAAGTGGATAAATGATTTAATGAATATTTGGATTAAGAATATTTTACTGATTTTGTAACAATTTACTTAAATTTTTGTAAACTGTGCTCTTTTTCATTGGGACTTGAGGCATATTGAATTTATATGCAAATTTAATTTAAAACTACAAAGTTTTAGTCGTTTTGGTGGGCTGTTTGAAATAGTGTATCTTGTATAGTACCTTAGATGCTCATGATTCTATTTTGTCAGTCATAGTGGCACACACAAAAAGCATTGATTGAATCAGAAAGCTTAAGGCAACGGAAAAAAAATTAGGATAAAGAGATTTCTGAGAAAGAGAGTTGTCAGTATGTGTTATATAATGTTAGTTTGATGCTTCTGTTCCAGAGGTAACGGTAGGAAGTTATAAGTACAGATGCAAGTGGTAATACAGGTCTGGCCAGCTTCGGAAATGAAACATAGCTATGGGGCATATATTTCTTCTAAGTGGCTTCTAAGTCATGGTTCATTGTTAACTACTTTGTGGTCTTTAATTTAGAATTAAGTAAAACTAACATTAAAGAAAACATTATATAACCAGTTTTACTGTAGCTGAGAGAAATTAGTCTTTTGTCTTTAAAGTAATGCCATTACAGGTGATTATATGAAACACCAGAAACAAAATTTTTAGCCATAGCCAGCGCCACCCCTCCCCCAAAACTGTATTTAGTTGAAACTGCAAGAATATTTTTTTCTTGGTGCTGCCCCATCCATATGCTTCAGTCTAATCATGAAACATACATTTTAGGTGTTAGATGTTATCTTGACTTTTTCACACCATGAGCAAATTATGACTAAAAACTTGTGTTGTTTTTGGCATTTCAGCATTCATTGTATACGAATACTGTCATTTTTCTTTGTGTATCTTGACTGTGTATGGCAAGCATATCAAACTCAAAGTAGCCAAATAAGGTTTAAGTTTATGTGGGCAGCAAAAAAACAAGTTTCAATTTTCATAGAAACGTACGTTTATTTTGATAAAGACATACTGAATACGAAGGGCTGAAATAAATGAAAAATCATTAACAAAATAATAGAACATTTTAGTAAAAATTAATGTTTTTTCTTGAACATTAACTTACTAGACACTGAATAACTGTACAAATTAATAAGCGTTATGCAAATAAACCTATTTTTCTTGTTCTCTGAAAGCAAAATATTTTCTGTTGTGCTCATCAAAGAAGTCAGCCAAGACTAATGATGTGGCATCGGCTGGTAAAATATTTGCTACTAGTGTTAGTGGAGAGAATGATGCACCTGCACATAAGGTGTATAAGGGAAATGAATGCAACATGATTACAGTAATCAGTCATTAGTGAATGTTGTAGTTCATTATTCATAATTATGTATAACAGGATATTGAAAAATAAAGTTATGAAATTTTTATTAAAACGTTTCTTACATACCGTTATATTGGTTGGGCCGCAGTAATATTCATTGTGGGCCATGAGTTTAACATGCTTGTGTACAGGTACCTTTGAAGAGAGATGTGTTCATGTAAATAATTTTGAATTATCCTAAAATTTTCAATTCAAACTTCTAATTATTTTTAAATATTTTTAAAAATGATTTTCAGAGAGAGGAAGGGAGACAGGGAAACATCAATGAGAGAGAATCATTGATTGGCTGCCTCCAGAATGCCCTCTACTGGAGATCAAGCCAGCAACCCAGGCATGTGTCCTGACTGGGAATTGAATTGTAACCTCCTGGTTCATGGGGCAATTCCTAACCAATAAGCAACACAGGCTGGGCTAAAAACTTGTAATTTTATAGAGCCTATTTTTAATTAAACAATTTCCTTTAGTCACTTAAAGTTTAGTGTAAATTGAAAGAATTGATAATGAGACTATATTCAAGAACACTAATTTTATAGCTATATTTTGACATTAATATAACTGAATTTCTGCTGCCAAGTTTTTATTCTTACATTTCAGTTACTTTTAGTGTATTTATAGAATTGTAAACCAACACCACAATTTAGTTTTAGAACATTTCTGTCGCCCTAAACAGAAACTTTGGGCGTATTTACAGTCACTCCTCATTGCCACCCTAAGTGTTAGGCAACCACTAGTCTACTTTCCATTTCTATAAATTTGCCTTTTCTATATATTCAACATAAAAGGAATCATGCAATATTGGCCTTTATTGTCTGTCTTTTTTTTTTTTTTTCCATTTAACATGTTTTGAGGATGTATCAGTACTTTACTCTTTTTAGGCCAAAATAGTATTCTGTTATATGGGTCAACCACATTTTATTTTTTAAGTTTACCAATTGATGTTCATTTGAGTTGTTTCCAATTTTTGGCTATTGTGAATAATGCTCCTATGAACATTTGTGCCCAAGTCTTTGTGGAATATATATTTTCATTTATCTTGAGTAGTTAATTGGGGTAGTTTTGCTGGATCATATGGTAGCTCTATGTTTAACTTTTGAAGAAACTGCTTAACTCTTTTCCAAAGTGGTTGTATGATTTACATACTTGCCGACAGTGTATGAGGGTTCCAGTTTATCTACATTTTTGCCATACTTGTTATTTTTTAAAAAATTTATATTTCATAGTATTACATATTTCCTCCTCTTTCCCCCCATTGACCTTCTCCACCCTCCCGAGGCCTGCCGCATATTGTCTATGTCCATGGGTTGTACATATATGCATAGAAGTTATTTGGTTAATCTCTTCTTATCCTTCCTCTCCACCGTTCCCTCTCAGATTTGTCAGTGTATTCCATGCTTCCATGTCTCTGGATCTATTTTGTTCATCATTTTCCACATATGAGTGAGATCATGCGATACTTGTCTTTCTCTGACTGGCTTATTTTGCTTAGCCTAATATTTTTCTGTCTTTTTAATTAGTGGATGTGAATTAGTATCTCAGTATGGTTTAGGTTGGCATTTTTAGAGAGAGAGAGAAAGAAACATGGAAAAACACACATTGGTTGCCTCCAGAGAGAGAGGGGGGGGGGGAGGGAGGAAGAGAGAGAGAGATGGAAACATGGATGTGAAAAACACATATTGGTTGCCTCCTGCATGCCCCTTACTGAAGATTAGGACTGCAACCTGGGCCTGAGCCCTGACCAGGAATCTGGTGACTTCTGAACAGGATGACGCTCAGCCAACTGAGCCATACCAGACAGAGCTTCACTTTCTTGATAGTGACTTTTTGAAGTACAAGAGTTTTAAATTTTTTAAAAATACATATTTTATTGATTTTTTACAGAGAGTTAGAAACATTGATGAGAAAGAAACATCGAGCAGCTGCCTCTTGCACACCCCTTACTGGGGATGTGGCCGCAACCAAGGTACATGCCCTTGACCAGAATCTAACCCAGGACCTTTTAGTCTGCAGGCCAACGCTCTGTCCACTTAGCCAAACTGGTTTTGGCAGAGTTTTAAATTTTGAATAAATATTTTATTTATTTTTTCTTTAATTATTCATCCTTTTGGAGATGTGTCTTTAAGAAATCATTATCCAAAGATCATGAAAATTTACTTCCTCCTAGGTTTCTTCTAAGAATTTTATAGTTTTAGTTCTTACATTTAGGTCTGTGATCTATTTCTAGTTAGGTTTTTTGTATCATGTGGAGTAGGGGTCAAAAGTAATTTTTGCTTGTGGTTATCCAATTGTCCCAGCATCATTTATTGAAAGACTTCTTTTTTTTTGCCATTGAATTTCCTTGGCATTTGTAAAAAATCAGTTGACCATAAATGTCAGGATTATTTTGGGGCTCTCAGTTCTATTTAATTGACCTATATGTCTGCGATATGCTAGTACCACACTCTCTTGATTGCAGCTGCTTTGTAGTACATTTTGAAATCAGGAAGTGTCAGTCCTCCAACTTTGTTCTCCTTTTTCAAAATTGTTTTGCCTGTTTTGATTACTTTGCTTTTTAAAAAATTTAATGAATCTTTATTGTCCATATTATTAACAGTTGTTCCTCTTTTTTCCCCCATAGCTCCCCTCCACCCGGTTCCTATCCCACCCTATGCCCTTACCTCCCCTCATCCAAAGGTGTAAGATTTTTGTCCAGTCTCTTCCTGCATCCCCACACCTTTTCCCCCTGAGAATTGTCAGTCCACTCCCTTTTTATGCCTCTGATTCTATTATATTCACCAGTTTATTCTGTTCATCAGATTTTTAATTCACTTGATTTTTAGATTCACTTGTTGATAGATATGTATTTATTGTTCATAATTTTTACCTTTATCATCTTCTTTCTCTTCTTAAAGAGTACCTTTCAGCATTTCATATAATTCTGGTTTGGTGTTGATGAACTCCTTTAGCTTTTTCTTATGTGTGAAGCTTTTTATCTGACCTTCAATTCTGAATGGTAGCTTTGCTGGGTAGAGTGATCTTGATTGTAGGCTCTTGCTATTCATTACTTTGAATATTTCTTGCCACTCCCACCTGGCCTGCATCGTTTTTGTTGAGAAATCAGCTGACAATCGTATGAGTGCTCCCTTGTAGGTAATGAACTGTTTTTCTCTTGCTGCTTTTAATATTCACTCTTTGTCTTTTGCTCTTGATATTTTAATTATGATGTGTCTTGGTGTGGTCCTCTTTGGATTCCTTTTGTTTGGGGTTCTCCTGAGCTTCCTGAACTTGTAAGTCTATTTTTCACCAGGTGGGGGAAGTTTTCAGTCATTATTTCTTCAAATAGGTTTTCAGTATCTTGCTCTCTCTCTCTTCTGGCACCACCGACAATTCTGATGTTGCTACGCTTGAAGTTGTCCCAGAAGCTCCTTACTCTATCTTCCAATTTTTGGATTTTTTTTTGCTTTTCCAGTTGAGTGTTTTTTGCTTCTTTGTATTTCAAATCTTTGACTTGATTCTTGCATTCCTCTAGTCTGCTGTTAGGTTTCTGCATAATATTTTTTATTTCAGTCAGTGTATGTTTAATTTCTAGTTCATCCTTTTTCATCTCCTCAAGGGCCTCACTACATTTATCGGCTTTTTCTAGGAAATTCTTGAAAAACCTTATGGCTGTGGTTTTGAAACTCTATACCCAGTCATTTCTTTTCCTCCATTTTTTTAGTTTGTGATCTATTTCTCTTTCTCTGCATTTTCACTGCTTCCCTAAGTTGGTAGAGTAGCTATGTGTACTAGGTGCCCTAGGTGCCCTATATGGCCCAGTGGTTCAGCCTCTCCAGTTACCTGAGGAGGACACCCCTTTGTGGACTGTGTGTACAGCCTTGTTGTAGTTAATTCTTGATTGTTGTTGGTATAACTGGGGGAAATTGACCTCCAAGCCATTTGGTTGTGAGGATCAGCTGAGTCTATGCCAGGAGAACTGTGCTGGAGTCAGCCTTATGAGACAAAACTTGCGAAATTGCAAATGCCTCTGTGCTCGGCTTTTATGGGGCAGAGTCTCAGGGCTGAGCAGACAGCCTTGGCTTCCCGTCAGCCCTGCCCTATGAAGCCCCTGGGTCTCAGTGTTCCTCGGTAATTGCTGCAGTCCTCTCTGCGTGCACTTGCACGCGTGCCTTCACACATCTGCTTTTCATGGTTCCCCTGAGTTTCCATGTGCTCCTCTCTTTTCCTGACAGTCTAGACTCCCCCTGTATGAGTCTGGGACCCCAGGATCTTGCCCAGAATTGGGGTTCTGTGCAGTCAAGAGTTTCCATCTCCCTCCTGCTAGAGAAAGCCAGCCAGGCACTCAGTCGCTCATCCTCTTCATGTGTGTGTCTCCATACCTCAGCTTTTTGCAGCTCCTCTGAGTCTCTGTGTGCCCCTCTCTTTCCTTCTAGTTGTAGAATTTCCACTCAGGCAACCTTCCTGTGGTTCTGGATGGTGTCTGTTCTGTCTTTTAGCTGTAGATTGGAAATTGTTTTACGAGTCAGCAGTTTAGGTGTTCACCTATGCCGTCATCTTGGTTTCTCTTACCTTGCTTTTTTTGTGTGCATTTTAGTATCAGCTTGTCAACATCTGCAAGAAAGGAAACTAGGATTTGGATAAGATTGAGTTGAATCTTTAGACCAATTTGAGTATTATTGCCATCTTAACAATATTAAGCCATCTGATCCATGAACATGGAATGTCTTCTGATTTAAGTCTTTTTAAAAATTTCTTTCAGTGATATTTTATAGTTATCCAGTCTACAAGTCTTATACTTATGTTGTTAAATTTTAAATATTTTATTCTTGAAATGCTATTGTGAATGGGGGCACCTTAATTTTATTTTTGAATCATTCATTGCTAGTGTATAGAAGGTTAATTAAATTTTGCATTTATTTATACCATGATGAGAATTAAATGTTTGGTCAGCATGACTCCTAACATTTTGAGAGTGTTACTTAATTATTTTGATTTGTTCAGCTACATTGTACACTGCATTATCTTCAACTAGCTGTGGTTACATTAGGCTTAGTTAGGTTGTAATTACAGAGGTGTTGTCTCATAGAATTATCTTAGTCTTGAGTATCAGAATAGCACTTTACAGACTTAGAATGTAGTACCTTCAATTTCATTATACACAAAATATAGAGGGGAAGGAAGAGGGAGAGAGAGATTGAAACATCAATCATGTGAGAGAATCATTGATCAGCTGCCTTTTGCATGCCCCCCACTGGGGATCGAGCCTACAACCCTGGCCTGTGCCCTTGACTGCAATCAAACCCGGGCGCGACCTTTCAGTCCCTAGCCCTACACTCTATCCACGGAGCCAAACCAGCTAGGGCTCCACAAAATGTATGTAATTTTTGAAGGAAAAATCACCTGTTTTTATTTGTAGATCATTGATGAGTAGCATCTGTATCTTAGTTGTCATTTAAATTACAAGTATTTTTTGTGTACTTTATTTTGTCTATCATTTGCCATTAAAGTTTAGAGAATTTAATGTAAATAAGTAGATAAGTAAGTAATTTATCAAGCCTCCCCTACTCAACATAGCTAGTCATATATATAGACTTAGTTTATTGAGTTTGGCATTAGTATTGTATCATATCCAGGATTTTGAGATTATGTATGGATTTTGAGAAAAAGATAATCATTCAGATTCAGTGTATATTGAATCTGAGTCTGAGTTTAGGCAAATGTGGAGTAGGGGTAGCTTGATAAATTTTTAGACAGGTTTATTTCATTTATTCTCCTTCAGTAATGGGGTGAAGCATTACATATTTTTATCTTATGTGTCTGAGTTGAATTATCTTTAAAACTTTAACATATTTTTCAGGGTCAGTTAAATGAAAGCATGGACCATGGGGGAGTTGGACCATATGAACTGTAAGTTTATATCAAAAGATTTCATTATTCTGTCTTTCTTACAAGTAGATTTATCAGCTCTAGTTCATAGCCATCATATGATTCCAGCGAATTGTTCTTAAATAGCTAGTCATATATATAGACTTAGTTTATTGAGTTTGGCATTAGTATTATAACATATCCAGGATTTTGAGATAATGTATGGATTTTGAGAAACAGATAATCATTCAGATTCAGCGTATATTGAATATGAGTCTGAGTTTAATGTAAATACTTTTTCTTACTGAAAAATAAAATTATGAGAAATGCCACCAAAAGTCAAATAGTTCTTGTTTTGCTTGTAATGCACCATTCAAACTAGATTTGTGCAATCTAAAGTCATTTTAGGCACTCTCCATTAGGGGAGTGGCATCGTGATTAATCTGCTCTATACCCTAACCCAGTGGTCTGCAAACTGCGGCTCACGAGCACATACGACTCTTTGACCTCTTGAGTGTGGCTCTTCCACAAAATACCACAGCCTGGGCGAGTCTACTTTGAAGAAGTGGCGTTAGAAGAAGTTTAAGCTTAAAAAAATTGGCTCTCAAAAGAAATCTCAATCATTGTACTGTTGATATTTGGCTCTGTTGACTAATGAGTTTGCCGACCACTGCCCTAACCCTTGGCTTGAAGGGAAACTGAGGAGTCTTTAAATCATGTTCAGAGCAGATATCAAAAGATGTGTAGCTATTGTGCATTAGCAAGAATTTATGTAGCATAAAGACTTGAACTAATTGGTGTTTTTAGAAAGTTCCTAGGTTTTCTGCTGAAGCTACCAAATGAAGTTGGATAATGCCTGACCTTAATAGACATTTTGAATCAACTAAATTTGAATAACTGGAAGACTTTTTTCTTTTCTCAGCTTGACAAACTTGTTCTAATTTATCTTAGTTTGGGGGTGCTTGATGCTTATGAAAATACTTGCCAGCACATTTTGTAAACTAGCAGATAAGTAAGCAATTTATCAAGCTACCCTAATCTTGACCTACCATGTCATTGAATCATGTTTATTTAAACACATATACTAAATTTACTATCATGTATTTTTCCCTTTTACTAAATTGGATTACATTTCTCTTTCTCTTCTTTCTAACAACATGCTGAAAGTAATTTAACTTTTTGCAAATTTACTTTTGGTTTTGCTTTTCTCCCCAGTGGCATGGAACATTGTGAGAAATTT